>SSNR01000060.1:440819-461597 GCA_006937965.1 Callopanchax toddi | reverse complement strand
CCCCCCCCCCCCCCCCCCCCCCGCGCTTTCACTCTAAGCTGGGCATAAACATGGCTCTCAGCTCCTGCTCAAACCGTACACAGCATCACAGGGTTCAACCATTCACAGCTCACAAATCATGTTCTGACTCTGTATAATGCTCTGACACCTGACTGTCACACTGTGCTTTATAAAACATGTCGCTCAACACGCTCATCACACAACAGGGAGCTGCAAGAAGCAGCACCCGGAAATGAGGAGAGACTCGGTCCAGAATGCAATTTGTGACCGAAATAAACGCGTATCCTTGGCAAGCCTTGCCATTCTGTGATGAGAAATCTCTAAAAATAAAAATAAAGTTCTCAGTAGCCAGGGAATGGATAACATTTTAGTAGAAATTAGCACTGACTTCTCCATGACTGGCAGAGACTTTAAACAGGAAGACACGGAGCGTCCTGTGTGCGCGCTGCCCCCACCTCAACAGGTTTGCGTGAATGCATGTTGACTGACAGCCCACAATGTGGAAATTTAAATTCCTTTGGCTGAAAAAGTTTGCCGGTCAGAGAGAATTCAAGGAGGGTTGTCAGAAGAAAAACAAATGTTGTAGAACTCTACCCATATATCATAGTTTAGACCTGAACTATCATTTGAAACATTTATAAAACTTTGATACATAGAAAAATGCTCCACATATCACCTTTAATATTGCAAAAATAATTGTATTACATTTTTCGTTATGTTTGCTTGCTTATTGAAAAGAAAAATGTATGACTTTTGTAGAAAAGAATCTGCAAATAGATCAAAAAACATTGAGAAGGTGAGGGCTTATGGCCTTATTTATCCATGAAATGAAATAAAAGCAAATCAAGTAATTATTTATATAGAACACACTAAAAAGTATTGCCACTGGTCAAAGTGATGTACATACAATAGTATTTATACATACATCAGATATTTAAATGTATCATAAAACTTTGGTGTTGTATGACTCGTCTTGCTGAAATAAGTAGACTTCCCCTGATAAAGTAATGGATCATGTTTCACTCATTATTGGTTTGCATGTTTCTAAGATACCACTGATGACTGGTGCCATCAACAGATGCTGGTTTTCATTTGGTCACTGAAAAAAGTGGTCTGTTTTGCACATCTTGATGCAAATTTCACAGTTGATGTTTTTTTTATTTGTTTCTGAATCAATGCAGTGATTTTTACACCATTGTGTCGTGCTGCACAAGGCCTTTAACAGAGCTGGTTTTGAATGATATCATTTTGATAACCATGCTTTTATTAGCGTGAGATCATGTAAATTAGGAATCACTTTGATTGAATTCTTCTAGAACAAGTGATTAATATTCATAAACACAGTTATTTGCTGGTAATGAGTTTGTTGTTTGTTAGAGGACATATTTATAGAACGGCTAGAACCGATCTTTTGTAATGCAACTGTATTTACCGGTATTTATTGTTGTGTTTGAACATTGCTTATATTTGAGGGAATCTCTGAGTGGTGTAATTTTGTTAGAAACACTAAAATGGTTTGAAATTGCAGGACTGTGAGTACTCGTAATGCTTGGAAGGGCTATCCAATGCTGCCAAGAACAGCTGTATGGATTTATTTTGTATAAACACAGCTTGCTCTTATATTTCAATATTGACCCTCATACAGAAATAAAACCCTAGGAGAAATGTCTTTCTAAGTTTTCCTTGACCAGTCACAGAAACTGGATCTGCTCTATAGACTTTAAAAGTTGTTCAGTTTGTTTCTAAGGATCCAAACTGGGAAGTTTGATTTGGTTTGAATGATGTATGGCTCATTTTGAGGCTCATTTCCTATCTGTATGGAGAATGATAACACTATGACTTTTGTTTGAGAATTTGTAGCCGAGTGTGAAGCAGATGGGATAATAATCAGCACCTCCAAGTCTGAGTTCATGACCCTCAACTGGAAAACATTGGTAGATTGATAGATGGATTAACTATCTGTCATGGTGAAGAGAGAGCCGAGTCGAAAGGCAAAGCTGCTAATTGTGCGTTCCAACTCTCACCTATATGGTCATGAGCTGTGGCTAATTACCTAAAGAATGAGATCTCCAACACAAGCAGCTGAAATGAGCCTCCTCCACACGGTGGCTGGACTCATCCACTGGTACCACACCAAAAAGAGCTAGCTGAGGTGATTTGGGGATCTGGTAAGAATCCCTTGTGAACGCCTTCCATGGGAGGTGTTTCAGACATGTTCCACTGTGCAGGACTAGATGGAGAGATTATAGATGTCCTGGGAAAACCTTGGAGTTCCTATGGATGAGCTGGTTAAAGTAGCTGGGGGCAGGGATTTAGGGATCTCTGCTTAAACTGCTGCCCCACAACTTGGTTCTGGAGAGGGCACTGCCCACATGCAAAACCAAACACACTGAGGAGTTTTGTCTCTTTTAGGTCGAAGTTACCACAAAGCTTTAGCCAGACGTCATTACCTTTAAGCCTTAAGTCCCATTATTTGGGACAACAAACAAGAAGTTCTAGTCACCTGTGACATGAATGTGGTTTCATCAGGTTACGCGCCATGGACAGAGCTAAATCTCAGCAAGGAGTATTTTCCTCTGTCAGCTGATAAAAATGTGTGCTCTTTCTGTGTGTTTGCTTCCTTCAGACAGTCTTCCATGATGAGTGCAAGTTCAAGGAGAGCTTGCTCCCAAACAACTACAACGCGTACGAGTCTCTGGTTTACAGAGGATCCTACATCGCACTGAGCAAGCATGGCCGTTTGAAGAGGGGCAACAGAGCCACTACTGCCATGACTGTAACGCACTTCCTACCCCGAATATGATGAGGAAAAAAAAAACTGGCAATAACAAACCTATTTGCACATGTGGATTATTTCCCAGGTAACACAAACACCACATGCACACGTATGAACACAAAAGACAACATGGACTGCAAAAAAAAAAAAAAAAAAGAAACACAGTTATATCTGATAATATTTATTCTAACTTTATATGTATATTTGGGTAGCTGACTTTGTATTAGAAATGACTGAAATGCCATTCTGTGCTGCTTTTATGAGTTTCATCATTTTGTGATATGAAGGGAATAGACACGTGTCCTTTATCCCTTCACTTTTTATGGGTGCTTGTTGGAATCGGTTGAGTGCTTGCCCTGCCAGCGGATCACAGTTCATCTTTTTAGGAAATAAAAACAAAAATGTTTTCAGTACCTCAAACCAAATCCCAAGAAGAACTCGTGTGCATGATTTTCCACTCAAAGGAATGCCTGTTTACTTTCAAATGTTTTGTTGTTGTCCATCAAGGCGCCAGACACCCCCACTGATTGATTGTTTCTGTGACTGTCAGGGCAACTGGAGCACTTGTAAATTTGTTGGTGGTTTTTCCTGCGTCGTCATGAGGTGGCTGTGCCTTGAATTCCTTCTTACGGCCCCCTCACCATTGCATGCGAGAAATGTGGGGCTCAAGTCAGAAATAGGAACGATACGCAAGTCATCACTCCCTAAGACACCCCAGAGGACTTTAGCCCAATTCCTCGAGGGTCTGAGGTTTCTCCACTTTTATTCTCTTTCTATTTTTAGATCAATTGAGTAGTCGAGACTCTATGCTGCACAGGATCCAGTGGAGCCTCTTGGAAACTTAGATTTAGACTCAACCCCACCCCCACCCCCAACATCACGTCCACGAGGGCTTTGACAATCCCAGGTTTTATTTTGAAATGTTCTGCAGTCGGATCGTCGGGCCAGACCGAGCGTGTGACTGTGTCTTGTATGTATGGGTGCACATATATTTTATGTATGCATGTAAAAATGTTTTAGGGATGCTTTTATTTAAATGCTTATTATAAGAGTGAGTCTGTGTAGCAGAACACCATAGACCTGACACAATGAAGCATTTCTGTCTGCTGTATGTTTTATTGCCTCTACTTCAAACTGAGCACTCTTTTGTTGTGTCAGGCCTTCATAGACTCATCCTAATTTATTTATATGATGTTTTTTTAACTGCAATCTGACAAAATGAGCTGTTCACACTGGTTTGATGATATCTGGCACTTAAAGTAGCATGTTTATGCAGAAATAAGTGACATTAAAGAGTATGCTGCTGATCAGTCAGTTCACTGTAAATACAACAGTACTTTGGGTTGATTTAAATTAATATAAATGTTCTAGTTTGGCCAACAACAAACTGGAACTGCAACAAATTTCGTGGCTTTATTGAGGATAACTAATATTTTGATCATGTGGATTATTTATCTTAATGTTTTAAGATATTTATGCATTATTTAGATTGGTCACTGAGGTACAGTAGGGCTTCTTAGTAAAGAACAACAGTGGAATTTAAAAAAAAGTTTATTCAGGTTTTATTTATGCAGCATATCGTACTTGAATTCATGAGATGCTCACACTCCTCTCTCAGATACTGTAATGTTCTGCTGTGGAAGCAAATGCAGGATAAGAGCGAACCCGGCAGAAGACAACAAACATGAAGAGAGGACTTTACATAGCGCTCTGTATGTGGCACCGATTGTTTGTTTAACTTGTTGAGGACATGTAAAACATTTGGGTAAAATGCCTGAGTGTCAGATTTGTGGGCTGACTGGGTTGATGTCAGGTCGGACGGTCAGTGCAGGGCCCTGAGAATGTTGTGCATCTGAGCCATTTTCGTACCAAGGTCAGAGATTTGGGTGTTCCATCCTCTTGTGTTTCTCATGTTGACATTTTTGTTCTGGTCTTTTATTTATTGCTTTACCAAGCTCTGCACCTGTTGGGCTATTTCTTAGAAAAGACAAGATTGGCTGTGTGGATACTGCTGACTTTTCAAGTCATGATACATATGAGCAGTCTTTAAAATTTGGAATGAAGTGCATTTTAGTTGGATTTTCACACATTTTGAAACTTGCAATATCCTGTAAGTAGCATTTTACTAGCAGCTTGGTGAAACGAGACAACAAAAGGTAGCTAAACTCCTTCTTGTAGTTGTGTTGTCATATTTTACCTCACGGTCTCTTTGAAGGAATAGTTCAAATCTTTTAAAGTTGGCTTCTGTGGAGCAATTAGGAGAAATTAATACCTTACTGGTTGTAGATAGCCCTTTGATTGATGTATTAAAGCTACTGAAAAGAAAAAATCAATAGGGAGAAAGTTTTAAGATTAAGTTTAAATGTCAGGGAGAAAATAAAACCCTTAAACCCTTTAAATAGTACTTCCAGTAAAAAAGTTAAAATGTTGAGAAAAAAGCTGACATTGTTTTGAGAAAAGTCAAAATTCTATTTCCAGAAAAAAAAATCAAACATTCACAAATTTAGAACTATAACCTGAGGTTTATTAATATTGCTCCCCAGTAAAACTCAAACAGTTTTTGTAAGCTTCATATGTTTTCAGGTATTTGTGCATGTTTTAAACTCTTATTGTGAAGGATCAAGGGAAGTTCTTAAGTTCTGCTGCAGAAGTAGCAAAAAGACCCCACTTCATATTCAGGGAAATACCTGATTTTTTAATAGTTTAATCAGTGAAAACCCAGATCCCTCTGTTATAATAATAGTAAAAACAAAACAAATAGTCGGGTTCAGAACCCAATCAGGTTTGATGCCTCAGGTTATTCCTAAAATTGTCCATTTTGACTTTTTTTCTCAACATACATTTAATCTCTACACATCTTTCTATTTTTTGTTCTGAGTGCCATTAATATGCAGTTGTATTTATTGGTAAATTAATTCTGCCTGTATTAACAAACCAATAGGTAACCATAGTTACAAAGTGGATTAGAAACTATTTTAATCTAAAAAATGTTCATCAACTCCACTGATAATTATCCTGGCAGATTTTCCATTAATTCTGCAGTAATTAACTCATGTAAATAACAATGTATATGAAATACTGTTAGCTCAAACTGCTGACATTTTTCAGATTACAGTTTTTAAATGGCAGTAATCTGTTCTGGCCAGAACAAATCTCTAAATTGAGGCCATTCATAAAGCAGATATTAATTGTTTATGTCTTCTCCACAGAAAGCCACACTTCTAAAATATTTTGTGAGTGACGTTTTAAGCTCCAGCGTCTGTGTGGGAGCAGAGTGTTACGTGCTGAAGGAGTCAGAATGTACTTGTGTGTAAGCAGTGTTTTTTATCCACTTGAGCACAAAACCATCTGCTCTGCTTCTGCCAAAGTACAAGACCGAGATGGTAACTGATCAGTTTACCTTGAGTCAGGAATTACACAACATTGTCTCACTGTGCGAGCTGATGCACTGTGTTTCCCTCTCGGAGGAGGACGAGGGTGAGGGCGATGAAAACAGCCAGCTGAGAAACTTCTGATGGATGTGTGTTGAAGGAAAGCACTGACTGGTTTGTGTTAGTTTGTAGCAAAAAGACCAGGTGGAAAAAAAAAAGAATGCTTCCAGGAAAATGCCAGGATGATAGACTGAATACTGTGATGAAAAAGAGCAACATGAAACTCCAGGGATGTCATGTTTGTTGTTTGGAACGTTGACACCACTGATCGAAATCTCTAGAGGCATTTTATTAGTCGATAAAGCTTTTTTCATATCACTTTGGTCGGGTAATGATCACTTTTTAAAGCTTTTATCATGGCAGTGAGGAGTCTATTTGTGAATAATTTTATAATTTATCAAAGCAAACAAAAGGTGCACATTTTTTAATGGTGTGCAATGTTTTTTTTTTTTTTTTTGGTGCAGGACGAGATATTTTTATCTGTCTTCGAAATAAGCTGACATGCAGGATTTAAAGGACTTCCTTTGATGTGTTCTAACTGTAGGGTTTTTTTCTGGTTTATCATTCAGAGGACAACAGTAACCTGAGTAGCACGTGAGTGGGGGCTGTGGGAGGATTTTATGGGGGATGTCAGATTTTCAGTGTGCCAGATAAAAGTCTGAAGGAGATATTACTGTAACCAATTCTACAACTTTTGCATGATGCTGTTGTGAAGCAGAAAAGGTTGTACAATGCTTCAGTTACTACGAGAAGGCAGTTAATGGTGGGAAAAGATCACTTTTCAACATTACTTCCTTAATTCCTCATTATGCATGTAGAGTTCTGGATGTGGGCAGGTATGTCTTACCCCTTAAATTAGAGATTCAGTGTCTGGATTTTGCCATTGTGCTGTTTTAAAATGTGTTGGTTTGCAGAGAACTGGAGGTCTGTGGGCAGATCTGAGGTCAGACTTGTGTGTTTGAGTGTGTTTCCCTGTGTGCCAGCAGCCTTTGTGTTTCTCTCTCAGTTTTTCTATTCCTGCACTGAGGGAAGAGTGCTTCCTCTGAGTCCCCCTCCTCTTTTTTAACATATACCTCACCTTCTGCCTTAGTTCCGATTATTGAAATGATTGTAAATTAGTTTGAAACAGACTTCTCCAATCATTTGTTTCTGAAAAAAATATGACAAGAAAAATACTATATTACAAATGGTTTTCCTTTTATTTTTGTACGTATGTGCTGTGCACAGCAGTCAACTGTATTCCTGAGATGACAATAAAAGATGTTTTGTAAAATATTTTGTGACTGCATTCTTTGAAGTTGTTTCTTTTTTGTTAATTTAATTTTATTGATTTTGAATTATACTAAATATTAAGGTTTTCATGTGTGCAATGTTTCTCATAAACCCAAACAATAATTTAGAGTTTGTATATATATATTTAGACTAATTACATTTATATATTCAGCCATATTTTCCTTCAGTTCAGTATGTCGCCCAACATGTGGCAAAGCAGGGAATTTAACCCTGAACCTTCTGATTGCAAGACCAGACCTAACATTTTGTCAAAGTTCTGATACACACACTGTCATTAGTTAGTATAGAGCGCCCTCTACTGGTAGAGTATGTAAACATTTTGACTGACAAAAATGAAAACTTTTGTTGGTTTCAGGATCAGGAACCTAAAAATAATTATTTTATTTAAACCCACGTTTTTCTGATTAATACAAAACATCCTGAACTATTGTGGAGAGAAACTTAACTTTTTGGTGCTAAATTGGTGCCACTTTACTACAAAAGCTATAGACACTATTAAAATCAAATCAAGAAAAGTTAGTCTGGAGTTTATCTTCTCCTTCCTCCTGAGACATGAGCTTTGTTTGTTGTGCATTTTTAATTTCTTCTAGCATTGGACCTCATAAACGTAAAAAACAAACTTAACATTTTAGTAGCTTACATTTTTTTTTCTTGAATGAAATGGTTAAAAATAAAACTTACATTTTAAATCAAAACTGTCTCCCTGTCAATGCAACAGGTCTGAGGTGAAGATAATAAAATATTATGGTGCACATATGGATTGGAGGCTGTCTGGAGGTTATAAAGGAGATAAAGTGGATAGAAACTGATGCAGCTCTGCAGCATTTCTAAACTTAATAAATTAAATTATGCTGGATTGAGAAGGCGGAAAAAGGGATCTGCAATCAAGCAAGAAAGAGACATCTGTTGCATTAACTTCTAACTATTGTGTAATCTTTGAAAAGTTTCAAGTTATGGTGACCTAAACACTTATTCTTATTAAGGTTAAATCCTACCATTAAATCAGGTTTGAGGGGCTTCATTTTGAATAAAAACAAAGGAATGAAACAAGTTAACTCTTAGCTTTATACTTAACCTATAAATAATTTTTGTCATTCTAAAACCATTTTCAGATGCTTTATTTCAGCTTTAGAATATCACATTTTCTAAAAGTTATTGGAAGTACTTTATTGTTTTAAGTTAAGCGCTAATGTGTTGAATAATTCATGAAATCACGAGTTCCCTCAGAATGAGGCCAAGTTGTCTTGAAACTAATCACAGGGTGTGCTCCCCTCTAAAGTTACTGAGCAGCAGAAGTGTTACAGTTAATCGATAAGCAGGACATGAATCATTCTCCTATGACTCAGCAGACACAAAGAACTCAACCTTCAGTTTGAACTATAAAGCCTTAATTACAGATTTATGTCTGATAAACAATTATGAACATTTGAAATAACTGTTTATGTAATTTTGTTAAATGTTTAAGGATCCACCCCCTCCAGCTTTTATAGGTTTGTGTGTTCTACGTCTGCCTCTAGCAACACTAATCACACATTTTTGTCCAAAGACTTATATTCTTATGCATCTTATTTATTCTCGGGACTTAAACTCTCTTGAATATCTTTTTGATGCATCTGCCATTTCTTAAAGAATAAAAAAATTCTGCCCAACCTAGGTTTTTAAATTAAATTTCACTTATATTTTATTAAGTTTTGAGGAAAAATGCTTTCCATCTATGGCAGAAAAACATATTTCTGTTACACAGGACTTCTTCTCCTCTCACAAAATTAAAACAAAAAGTTTCTCTGAAATCAGACCTTGGATGGATTCCATCGCTGCAGCCTTTAAGCAGAGAAAAGCAGGTACGCTTGGAGTCACTGTGGTAAATGAGTTAGCCGGTTTATTGACCCTCTGTTTAAATAGGCCTGTTGGACTTTCTCCTCCTCTAGAATCTGTCCTCACACCATCCTGCACATTTGAGCTTTTGGAGAGCAATTCAGCCCCACTGATCATGCAACTGGCTTTCCTCTCGCTCATCCTGGTTGCTCTATGTGTTCCTGTGATAGTGGATTGTAGACTGAGGCTCCAGCATCAACCACAGCTACAACAACACCGGATGGGCAGGTTTAAAACCGCAGCACATGCAGAAACGTCTGCTGATATGAGACCTTTCTCCTCAGAGCAGAGCGGGTCAATGAGAAGAGGTATTCACACGGCCCTTCTGGGTGAGTCTGTTTGTATACACGCAGACGCTGTTTAGGAGTTACATCATACTTTTGTTTTCCAGTAAATAAGTTCTTTTTAAAAACATTGTTAACATTTTAAGATTAATCTGATTTTCCATGTATTTGAGTCCTACACATCAAGTTAACATATGCTGAATTTCAGCATCCAACATATAGTTTAAGCAATCCACATTTATTCTACATTTTAACTATAAAACTACTGAATTAAAGTAATTTTGGTGAAATTTCTCACACTTAAAAACTGTTTATTTACACTTTGTTTTTTTTTTATAGTTATTCTGCCCATATTAAAAGATGCAAACAATTTTGTGTCAATCTCTGATTTGAGAAGAAAGCGATTCCTCTGCGTAGATGTCAAAGGAAAGCTTCACAAGTCGGTAAGTATTGTTTGGATCCACATGAATCCTAGAATGAGAGCATAAAAATCAGTAAACAATGTTTTTCTACGTTACAGAGGCGAAAGGACAGAAGGGATTGTCGCTTCCAGCACATTTGGTTAGAGCTGGAAAACCACCAAGTGTTTTCCTCTACAAGTGGGAACCAGCTGATCAAACAGGGCAGAGGTGGTCTACGGCTGGCTCACCGGGGGTCGCCACAAGCCCCCTCAGTTCTGATGGAAAGGCTCCTGCCTCATCCCTTCCTCAGGAGACAGAGGAGGAGTGAGGTGGTGAACCCAGCTGATCCTCTGAGATCAGAACCACATCCTGTCAAGGACACAGATCAGAGCCAGCCTGAACAGGAACAGACAGGAGCTGTGTCCAAAGAAACCATCACATCCTGCGACGACCCTCTGCGGGTCTTAAGGTCCAACGGGCCAGGCAGTCCTGTCAAAACTAACATCGCAGACCAGGCAGAACAGTAAAAAGACACCGGACGCGATTTTTATTAAATATAAAGAGGATAAAAGAGTGACTGAAATCTGACAGTATCCTGGGGGTAGGTCCTTCCATCCAGACACACAGGAGTGGTTTGATAATGACCTTCATACGGAGCTCCAATCAAACTTCATCTGCCTCATTTGATCAGTGGCGGGTTCAGGCCCTCTGTTTGAACAGCAGGTGGAGAATACGTTTGGCAACTTTTCCTTCCTGCTGTCCTTTAACCTCCACTATCTGTTAAATTTTAATCTTTAAAGCAGACAGGGCCAAGTTTGTTTCACATAAGTGAAACTGTGTAATCTATTAATAACATTTGATAATTTTTAAAGCAAAAATGAAGGAGTGTTGTACAGGAAGATAAATCTGTTATATGGCAGTACAAAACCTGATCGGTGTTGGACACCAAATGTCTCAGCAATGACAAGTATTTATTTATTAAAATGTGTTTGGTTTTTATTTCCCTTTGTCCTGTTCTGACTGCTGAGACAGGTAGAATGGTGGGTCTGAGTGCCTTGTTATCAGGGGTATTCAACAGGCGGCCTGTGAGCTGGAAAGAGTCCTATGAGCTGCAGCTGCCCTAATAGAGGGCAGAGGCAACCGAAAACAAACAGGTGAAACGATTGTTTTACTGCAGGGGTGCTCAATACGTCAATTGTGAAGGCAGTAGATTGCAGAACATAAACTGTTTTGCAATGTTCTACTAATAAATAAATAATAATAATTATTATTTTTATTAACCTTTATTTTACCATGAAATGTCCCGAGATCCAGAATATCTTTTTCAAGGAAGTCCTTGATAATAAACTATAGGGAATGTTGTGATCTGTGGGGGAAACTGGCGTAAACACACACACAAGCATGGGGAGAACATGGTACAGTAACTCCACGCAGAAAGGCCACCGCCGGGATTTGAACCTGCAAAATGTTTGCTGCGAGGCAACAGTGTTAACAACTGCACCACCATGCAGCTCAAAGGAGTCTGCTGTTTCAATTCTTATTGCTTTAATGAATTTAAAAGGTTGTAATGGCTGTATGTCAAGCCACCATAAAGGAAAACATTTGTAAAAATAAACTCACAAATGCTAAACTCAGCTTGTAATCTCCCAAGTTTCCACTTTGCACCTGCTCAAATGCATCCATTGTCATGACAACTAATTGATGAACAGCTCCACAAGTTAACAGAGGGCTGTAATGTAAACATGAGCGGTAAAGCCATACTGAGTAAAAAACAGAAAACAGACGACTTTCATGTGGAACAGGAAGAGGACTTGTTTTTTTCTTTCTTACAAAAAAACCCCCACAAATCCTGCTTTGAGCAGGCTGTTGTAAGTCTGCTACAGGTGGGAACTGGCAGCTAAAAATAGCAGGTTCCAAGAATCTTGTTAGGATGGAGTACAGCTGAGTATGGTTTTGACTTATCTGTCAAACTAGCAATGCTACGGGTAAGGAGGGAAATGTGGAGAGGAACTTTGACTCGTGGTGTGAGTGTTTCTTCTGCTAGTGTGATAGTGACTGCTGCTTGGTCAATTATAGTAGTTGGATGGATTTCTGCCTCTGATATTTCTTGCATGTTATAAGAAAAAAAGTCTCCAGGAGTAAGTGTAGTGGACAGGTGAGAAGAAAGTGTATTCCTTTAGTGTGCTGTGATAGGAGCGCCAAGCATCACAAAGACCAAAATCACTCATATTGTATTAATGTGTCAGCTGATTGACAGTTATGTAAGATAGATATCCTGCTGCTGTGAGTGTTGTCACACCGTGGCCTACGGGAAGAGAGGCCGTCCTCCATGTGGGCGCCCTGGGTTCATTTCCCAGCCTGGCCATGTGTTGAAGTATTCTTGGGGAAGATAGTGAACCACCAGCTGCCTTTCAGGTCTCCCTTGGAAAAGAGATACTCAACCTGAGATACTAAATAAGTGTTAACAAACAGTGGAAGAGTGAGAGATCATCACTATTGGAAACACGCAATATATATATATTTTAAGTTATATTAATAATAACAAACCTTCTATTAAATTTGTTTATTGAATTCATTTCTAGCTTGATGCTTGTTATTTATATATTCCATGAAGTGTTCTTTCTGATATGACATAAATAAAAACCTTAGTAACTATTGTGTGGAACATCTTTTCTTTCCAAGAAGAATCAACTAACATTGGGTCAATAAAATGTTTCTTTATTGCCCAAAAGTACTTTTACACGACAAATCAAACAAACTTAGAAACATCCTCACAAGAAGAAAACGTTAAATTATGTGGTTTTCATGCACATGAACTAGTGTATGTAATGTAATACTAAACCAGTTTAAAACGTGTCCAAATGAATAATAAATAACACTGGACTTGAAACCAAGTATTCTAAATGGGGATTAGAAACCTCAATGTAAAATTAAATGCATAGATCTTTAGAAAGGTAAACAAATGGCAAGAAGTCCATTTTTAAGGCCAAATAAATGTCAGCAGTTGAAATTTGTTTACAGAATTTCTCTTGCCAAGTCCAAATATCTCTTATGCTTACTCAGCATATTCTCTCAATTATTATGTTACAGGAATTCAAATACAAGAAAAGAGAATGATACATAGTTTCAGTGCTATATACAAGGCATTATTTTCTCCTTGTTGACTGAAGTGTTGATTCATAAAAACAGGGTCACTGATTCCAAAAGACGTAAACACACTTGGGAGTTTTGTGTTCTGAAGAACAAGAACCATTACAGCATTAACGCCCCACATTTAGAGTAATGAACAACCAGACGGTGACGGTGTCATGACGACAAAGCAGACGAGTGAAGCCGGAAATTTAACTTTGCCCATTCCAACAGTAAAATGCTGCTTTGGTAATATTTAAATATTTTTCTAGGACAAAGTTGCATCTTATCATCAAGGAGCACCAAAGCTTTTCTAGTAAGCTCATAGTTTTGATCTAGCTGTTAAATAAATCAGTCTTGTGTCATGTTTGAGATTTTATTTTATTCCTAAAATAAAAGACGAATGCATATTTCACTTCAGTTTAGGTCGACTCATTGAAATTATTTACTAAAGTTACATTTCTTTATAAAAAATGTATACATTAGTCATTGTTTTGTTGCCAATTGGTCCCACTTTTTGTCAACTAAACATCTTCAAAATTGAGAACCCAAAATGAATGTAGAGTTTACATTATGTTAAGGTCATTGTTTTGACTTGCATAAAATGTATCCAGTCTAGTTTTTAAAAAGGACGCTAATTGCAGAAATAAAGCTGCAGGTGCATCGAGGTAAATAATGTAAATCAGATTTTTGATCCAAGTTGTTCATCTTTTTTCTTGTTTTTCAGTCGATTAAAAGCTCATTTCTCTCATTTTCTCTCTCCAAATGTTCACAACACAATAAGTTTTGAGAATTCTGAACTTTTTCAGTAAAGAAAAAGTTAACAGAAGGAAATCTAATACAAGATGCTCTCATCTCAATGTGGTGTTAATCCTATTCACTATTGTATAGTATAAACACTCCACAGTCAGGTAAATGTACATTGGTTATCTTTGCTTCCTGCTCATCTCTCAAAATCTTTTCATCACCTGACATTTGCTCCTACTTTTTGACATGGTCACCTCTGTGCATGAACACACAGCGGATCCCCAACAATACAAAGCTGTTCCCTTCTTGTGTGATGCTCAGTGTAAACCTGCACAGCCCAGTGTTAGGACTTAAAGAGAACATCTGGATCTTTTCATAACCCTGAGGTAAGCAGCAATTTAACTCCTCCACAAAGTAGCGCACCGCCACACACATGTAAGCTCCGTGGGTGACAACCAAAGCGTGTACAGGGATGTCCCTGACCCCGTCGTCTGCTTTCCCCTCAACGGGAGACGATTCTGGTGGCACGGTTACAAAAGTGACATCCTGACTCCTCTCATGCCAATGTTCAGCCCCGATTTGATGCAGCATTTTCTCCAGAAACTTTCTGACTCGTTCTTTTACCTGAACAAAAACACAGACACTGATTTTCATCCTAACAGCAAAATGCAATGTAAGAGAAAAAGCTAAAAGGTTGTTTTGATCAAAACACAAAAACACAGTGGGATTCTACATGCAAACACAAAACAGGAAGCCTCTTTCAGACTGAATCTGAGACGTTTTGTGCTCACGTCAAATCTATTTCGTAAAGCTGCATCATCAACAGCAGATGCTGGATACAAACTGGGTGTGGATCAGAGTTAAAGCCGCACTCTGGAGGATTTCATCAAGAGAGCAGTTTTTGAATCTATCGTCCAAAGGCTCCTCCTCAAAACATCTCGACACGCGCGTCCGGCCGCGTGTGCGCGCGTGCACACGGCGCATATACTTCGGACATGAACTGTACCGCTCAGTGTGTAGGGTTTAATCACTCACAGTTCACAATCTTATTCCAACAATACTACGAGGGTCTGATGAGCCCTCTCTGTCCCTGCTGCTTCTGATATTAGCTCTGTTAGCAGCGTGCTGCTGCTGGACTCTGAAGCTGAACTTTACTCGGCCCTGGATGAACTTTCTGTCCAAAATAAACGCATAATCCTGTCAAGCCTTGCCATTCTGTGAGGTGAAAGGTTTAAAAATAAAAATGAATCCATCTTTAGCTGGAGAATGGGTAGGTTTTTAGTAGAAATGAGCTGTGAGTCCTCAGTGAACGGCTGAGACGGCAGAGAAACACATGGAGCGTCCTGTACGACAGCGCCCCCTACTGGTACAGGTTTGGTCGATGCGCGTGCATGTTGAGAGAATGCAGAAATTTGAATTTGATTGGCTGAAAAATGTCGGCGGCAAGAAATAATGGAAAGGGGTCTCTAGGAGGAAGGAGGGTCTTCATCAGAATGACAGATGTTGTGGAACTCAACCCATAGATCATAGTTTAGACCTGAAATATCATTTAAAACATTTAGAAAACTTTGATACAGAGAAAAATGCTCCAGAGAGCCGCTTTAACATCCAAACTAAAATCTATCTAATCTAAAATCTGTCCATCTGAATCAAATCTGATTAGGCATTTTTGAAATAGAACCTCAACAGCACCACCCCCTCCACACATCCCCCTCCCACATCTTAAACAGCAACAACACAAAGTGATTTTTAATTTGAGGTAGAGCAGTCTGACAGCAGAGGAACATGGACTTCAAGACAAGTGCTTTGGACATGTCACATATGCAAGGAATATGAACATGTGCAAAACTGAAACTAAGCACAAGTTAAATCTGACAGTGTTTTCTGCCACCTAGTGGTAGCAAATATGCATTACATAAATATATCAATTTAGTCCATCAAGGACAGAATATGGACTGTTTATTTTGTTTCTTTTATGCAAAACATGCCCCCAAAATTGAATTAGAATAAAACAACTCAGCTCAACCCAAACTTCTGCAAAATAAATGAAGTAAAATCTAATGCAGAAAACAGAAATAAAATAAAAACAGATTTAAAAAATATTTTTATCAACCAATGATGTCATAGTGAAGTAATTAGATTAGTTTCCCCTTGGTAAAAAAAAAAGTCAAATATAAATCAAGAGTTTTCTGTGGAAGAAAAAAAAACACACAAAACAAATAAAAACCCCAAACAAAACCATGGTTAGCATGTTGAGCAATCTAAAAAAACCAAAACAACTAATTCAGCCTTTTCTAGTGTACACTGTGGATTATTACCATCAGCATGGAATTTGTATGTAAACATTGAAGAGGATGAGTTAATAAATTAAAACACCTGGTTGCAACATTTTGGTACATTTAGCAGAAAACTGTACAACTTATTTCAGACTATTATGTGTTTATAACAATTAAGAGGCAGCAAAATGTAACTAACCTGCTCCTGAGTCTCCCCCTCTGGAGGGGTGAAGTCTGGAAACGACCCACCCGCTGCCCTGGCCATCTCTTTGAAGTCTTTAACCCGCCCCCCCTCAGCAATCCCAAAGCTCTGAAAAACAAAGTCGGTGACCAAAAGATCCAGTTTTTAAGATATAAATAACATAATCCTCACACTAGCTATGTCACTCACTTTCTCTTTAAGTAGGGGGTCACACACCATTTGGAGACCCAGACAGCTGCTGTTCTGTTGCATGATCTTTTCAGCTGTCTGGAAGCAAAACAAGAAGTAAATATTTTTCTGATCAATCAACCCAAAAGCTATCATACCCTTAAAGATGTTAGGTCTCCATGTCAGTAAACTGTGTCTATTAAAAGCACTTTCACAGTAAATAAAATCCTCCCTCTGTTTTCATTTAACGCTCTTCTTTGAGGCTCATACTTCACTCCCGTTGTGCGCCTGAAGCTTCTCACCTGTCGCGCCCGCAGCATATCACTGACAAACACGTTGCTGAACTTTACGTCTTTCAGGTAGAGTCCTGCAGCTTCGGCCTGCTGCAGCCCGGTCTCAGACAAGGCTGAATCTATCGCCTGGCCTGCAAGAATGGAGGTGGATGAAATGGTAAAACACATTATATATAACAAAAAAACAACAACTTTATTCTGGTAGTCCAGATATTGTCATACCTTGCAACAGTCCTTCTTTGTTGTAAGTTGTTTCTCCACTGTGGGAAATTAGTGATTTAGTTTAAAAAAATCTTAACTCAAAATACAGAAGATAACTTTCTCAATGAAAAATAATAATAAATATTCTCCCACAGGCAGTCTGCTATTTAGCCATTTCATTTTTTTTACAGTAAAAACCACATTGTCAAAATCATGGAAATTAGCAGCTGAATGTTTAATGTTTTCTGTGCATTTTAAACCTTTTTCTGCTTCTAAAAATAGTAACATGTGGTCAAATGTCAATGTCTGGCAGCCACCTGAAACTACAGCCACTATGGTAATCTAGAGATTTAAATAAACATGAATAAAATTATGGCAATAAAAAACTGATAACTATGACGTGGTGAGTTGATTATTAAATAATTGGGATGACATATTAAGATGAATGTATGTAGTTCTGTTTTGAACTTCTCTGATTATCTTACGTGGTTTTACTTTCCAGTGTTTTTTTCTGATGTTCCCGTTTTTAGCAATGATTGTATTTACTTTTTACAATACGTTTAAATATATTTTCATAGGTAATGCAAGAAGTCAAAACTTGTTTTGTCTGACCAACAGTCTAAAATGTAAAACATCTATGATTCACATCAACACAACCTGACAGGTGTCAATTTGGAACCAGATTGACTGATTAAAGCATTATAATCAACTATTCACTTTAGACTAATATTTTATCCCACAGCTCAGAATGTCACTAATTTATATCCATTTTTTATTTAGTTCATTTAATTGTTAATTTTAACTCAGTGCCATTCATTGTTCTATTGTCAGGAAAAAAAATTACCTTTTACTTTATCTCTGATTCCTTTTGTTATAACTGATATTTTAGGAGTATTTTAAAAATATATTACTGTGAAATGTTTTATTACCTAATTTTTTGGAGTGTTTCATCATTATTAAAATTTAATTTCTCACTTCCTTGTGTCTTTTAATATTAGTTATTAATACGTTTATTAACCATTGTTGTTCCAATGTATTCCTGTGATTGTTTCTATGTTGGCCGCTATTATTTTAGTTGATGTAAAACACTGTTTTATTAAATTGCTTTTATAGATAAAGTTCGCTTAACTGAATAATATAGCTTTTGTTATGGTGGTTGAATTCATGAGGATATATTTGAACAAAATAAGCTTTTTAAAAAGCTTTATAATGCCACCTTGTGGTCATTACGAGGCATTGCAGTTCCCACATCAGAACTGAACATTACCTCTCTCTCTATAAAGATTAGTTGAACTGATTTTTAACCCTTGCTTTCTAGTAACTGCTTTCCGCAGTAAAACCTCCTTTAGCAGACTTTAACGCTCTAATAACTTTCTCATGTGAGCTGGTGTTAATACAAAGCCGACAAAGTTAAAAATAAACTTTCCTGTGCCCGTCAACACTGATATTTATGGTTTCTGACACCTGCTGCTACACTGACTGACTTAAGCTAGGCTACATTAGGCAGGCAGCGGTTTTTAAGAACAACATCTTAACATTTATTGCATATTGATATAAAACACATCGGAGACTGTGAAAAGTGACTGAGAAAAAACCTAGGAGTGAAACAAGTAAACATACTTACTGTCTAACAAGAGTTAGCCCAAACGTCAGCGCCTTCATGCTGCGGACGGAACACAGCTGCATTAACAAGCCGGTGGATTCTGAGCCCAAACAGCGTTTAGATTAATCACAACTTTTAGAAATGACAAGTAATCTGGGCGAGTTGAGTCCAAACATACTGTAAACTGGCCTCAAGACGCGTCTTTAACTCCTACGGTTCGATATAAATGCTGCCAAACACGGTACTGAACTGAACTCTTCTCATTTCATCAAATTCAAAAGAGCTCACTTAATCTCTGATTGTCCCATTAACCTTAATATTAAAACAGGTAACATCATCAGCTTTGCCCATTATAATGTTCTAAATATGAAATCATTCGTAAAAGTTATTTTTTCTGTAGTTGTTTTTTTTAAACTGAAGCCAATAAGTTGTCAGAAAATTGCCAAAAAACTTTAAAATCGGCATTAAATTAAGAATAATATTAGGATACATTCATAAAATAATCTAGACACTTTTTACTCAACTGAATGTGTCACTCCCTAGCCTCCAGCCCCCCCTGCTGTTTGCTTTTTGCCTTTAGTTTAGAGTTTTCCCTCCTGTGTTTTAGTCCTCCTGTGTTTAGTCTTAGATCAGTTTTTAGTCTTCTGTGTTTAGTTAGTTCCTTGTGTTTAGTTCATAGTTTAGCCTTTTGTATCCACTTAGTATCCTGTGTTTAGTTCTTTTCCAGTTAGGTCTGTTTCTGGTGTCTTGTCATTGTCCACACCTGCCTCTTGTTCTCCCTGATTACCCTTCAGGTATTTAAGCCCTGCTGTGTCATGTCTCTGTGCTCGTTCGTCTGCTTTGTCTCCCCCAGCTCTAGTCCTGTTTATCCTCTAGTCTTAGTCTTGTTAGTTCTTCCCAGTTTAGTTTACGTAGTTTAGTCCTCTTTTACCTCTGTGCCTCAGTTTGTGTTTTGATCCCCTTTTTGTAATAAATCCCTTTTTTGAGTTTATCCATCCTGCCTTTGGGTCTTTTTCACTCCTGCACCACCTCGCCTGACAGAATGAAGCCTCATTGCTATGAATGAATGAATGATGCAAAAATAAAAGCCGGTTTAGGATTTTAGTAAAACTATCTGTGAAACCTCTTATCTCTATTGCAGAAACATTACGAACAAAAATATTTGAAGCTTTACTTGAATTAATAGCTTTGAAGGAAAGCATGCAGCAACTTGGGTTCATGCTTGTTTAAATTATGCCCAAACTGTAAAGTACCGTAATACTTTTTTTCATTTTGATGACAAAATGTACCAATAACTTACTCAAAAATAGGAAAATTTTGAGTTGGTTGTATGGTTTTGGTGAAAAACACTCTTGGTACCATGTACTCTATAAGCTAGACATCTTAGGGATGCCAATATACTTCCAGGAATATCCTGCAGCTTCTGTCAGATTGCTGGCAACTTCAAACAAGATCCTTTTCTTCGCATTCATTGCAAGGAGCATAGGACTTTTTCATTTTCATTTAATTTTCTATTTCCAAATAGGTCTACTTTTCAACTAGGACGTCAGCTCCAGGCTCTTGGTGATTTTTTTTAAAGTCTGAGTCAAGCTCACTCCATGCCATTTTACTTAATGACAGGATTGCAAAATTATTAATTTTATAAATATAAAGCGATATATATCAGTGTATGTAGACCTAAATAACCTTTATACATTTTTTAGTTTTGAATTGAAGGAAACAAGGCATAAGCACAAAACTATTTAAAAAAAATCTAAACATCAAATGCTAATATTTAAGAGAGTTTGGATATATTTTTTTAGAAAACTGGATCAGTTGTTCTCAAATCAGCACAATGGATCTAGATTTATTCCCCACGTTTAACATAGCGGTTTGATGAATGCTTTTAGTGATCCAGTGGTGCTGACTCATACAATATAGATGTAATAATCCAGAGACAATTAGACACAGCTGAAAGGAATGCAGGCGTGGGAAATAGTGAGCTGATGTGGTGTCACACCCTTTAAAGCAGAAGTTTATTGAGCATAAGTTGTGCAACAGACACTTGAGGTACATGATATATGAGTAATAATGGAGGGAAGGGGGGGGGGGGGGGGGGG
>SSNR01000060.1:415790-440809 GCA_006937965.1 Callopanchax toddi | reverse complement strand
GGGGGGGGGGGGGGGGGGCTTAAGGGGAAATCTGCACCAACAAAACTTTTAGATATCAGATTAGATTATTTACGACAGAATGATGCAACAGATGATGCAGAAACAGGATATTTTAGACCCAAACAAAACCTTTCTCACATACAGAATCCACATTGAACAACATTCATTGTGATCATGGTTGAATAAAGCAAAAACTGTACTTTGGCCACCATGGGAAATGGATTTTCCCTCTCTAACACATCACAATGCAGATGTAGCACCAACATGGACAAACTAACACACTTGAACAAATCATGGTGTAAATAACTCAAACAAAATGTTAATGGAACAATATCATCGTGCCCCCCGCCCTCCCCTCCAATATGATTTGAGTCCAAATGGAAGCCTTGTATATTTCCTGTTTTCCATCTCACTGAGGAAGCTGTTGCCCCACTAAAACAGTGGGAATCATCTGTTAAAATGTTTTTTTTCTTCCCCTCACTCTCAGTGGATTCCTTCTCCTCCAATCCAGGCTCCCTTACTGCAGAGGTATATGCAATGGATTTGTGTTTTATTTTGTCCAGTAATCCTGAGGTGTGGGAATTACCACATGCAGAGTGTGACTGAAGAAGATCAGCAAAACAGAGAACAAAAAGGGGAAATGAAACATGCTATCTATTACTGTACAAGGAACATTTCCAGTCCAATACTCATTTCATGTTCTTCTATCACCATCTACTTTGAATGTATCTCTTAAGCAGTAAAATAACTTTATTATAATACAAATGTTTATAAAATAGCAGCACACAGGTGACACATCACAACTAGGTAATGTTATTTTTTTTTGTATAAATGAAACAAATTCATAGCTTTTAGCAGCGCAAAAAGACAATAAAATATTGACACTTTTTTGTTGATGTCTTCACACCTCCTCCTCCTCGGTCCTCTCTTTACTTTGGAATACAGTTACGTCTAAATCCTAAAAAAAAACCCTTCTTGCGGGTCTGGTCACCCCAAAAATAACTCAAAAAAAAAAAAAAAACAGATCTGTGGTGTCAATATAACACATGCAACAATAAATTGTAGGGAAAATAATCACAACAAAGTTTGGAAGAGAGCTTACATCAGGTAAAAACAGAGGCGAAATGATGGGGTCACAACAGATATTCAACTGGGGATGTTTTGGCAAACGTGTCATTGAATTGTTCAGTTTCACTGAAAAACATCAGATCCCCACGTTTTCTTTGCAGACCGCTAAACAGACGCTCAGCAAAGTCACATACGATTATGAAAGAAAACAAAACAACCCAAAAACATCTAAAACATTACGTCTACAGACACCTTTTTATGGCAAAGCCATGTCTCTAATGAAAATAAAACAGCAACAAAACAACAACCTGTCTGCCTGGCTGATGAGCCACTTTTACGACGATTCAAAGCAGCGAAGCTCACAGGTGGCAGATGTGTTCACCGACAGACGATGGGCCCGAATCGGCCCTACTACACAAGCCAGCACCGAACAAAAACTCAACAATCACTGCAACGCTCGCCAGTTACGATGGTTTAAAAAATGAAGCATGTGCGGCGTCTTAACGTTGCAAACATGTTGTGCAAATACTGGATGTTCCAACCACCCCGTCTCGTCTTGCTGCCTCGTGTGGCTCTCTGTGGCGCAGATAAATAAAAAGTAAAATTCAAGTAAAATAACTAATATTTCGTTTTGTGAGAATGGAAAAAGAAAATCAAATGATCCCCAGGAATGGCATCTGTCTCTGAATGTATTTTCCGACTCTTATTAACATTATTTTATTTGTCTATACTTTACCACCCCGTTTAATTGGAATCTTCTTGAACAGGAATGTTTTTGTAATTCATCGGAATGTCCTTTTAAATCTGGCTATTGTTTTTTTTAAGGGTATATGTGATGTTTGGGAAACCAGCCCTACAAAGTAAACCAAAGAAAAGGCTAATGAGGAAAAAAACTTAAAAAAAAAAAACCACCCAATCACCATCCAACATTTTATTTCATGTATCTCCTGGGGAGCATGTTCTCAAAGTGCTTTGCCATTGAAATTGGGGAGCTGGAGAGAACCCTATATGGGACTCCAGATGCATTGACAGTAAATTATCCTCCTCTAACCATGTACTCCTCTAACCCAACCCTCCCCACCCCCAAAAAGAAAAAAAAGTTGATCCTTGCATGATCTGCTAGCATACAGTCTTAGTTCCTCATAGTCTCCATATTTATGGATACCCAGAACGTTTTTGTTTGTCTGATAATTTAACATCCATTACAAACATTAATTGCACCCCAACATGCTGATGTCAAAATTCATAGTGGAGGCTTTTATGTGTCTTTTGTTTAACTTCCAGCCATCGTCTCCCACACAGCAGCATGATCTTGCACCACTAAAACCCTCCCTACTACCACAGTGATTTCTTAGCTGTTTCAGTCCATCTTACTCTCACCTCCGTATTCTTTCCTCCTCGCTTCATCAATGCAAAGGAGTTTGGCTTAAAACTTTCACTGTTCTCTCAAGTTTTTACATGTGCTTTACACACTGTACATATGAGAAGTCTTTGTAGCTTTACTCAGACTCAAAGCGACTCTTCACAACCCCGCAGCATGACAACAAGAGGAAGTATGCAGGTACAATAAAGGTATGTATGATATTTCATTGAGTTAATGGCAGCTTCATACCTCACAATATCTCTGAGTCTGAAGTGAAGCGCTTTGAGGCAGATACGGGCCTCTATACATTAGTCCCCTCACCCATAGCTTTCTTCTTCTGCCTCGTCGTTCAAACTAACGATGAACCATGACACGCCGTTAATGCATGAAGGCAGTGACTTAGCAGATGCCCTGTTATGAGGATTGACAAAGTGTGCGTAGCCTCGACTCATTCCGTTGTCACTTCACAAAGAACCACTTTGCTCTCAGACCGCATACGGCTAATAAAGATACAGGATCACATTCACACAACACACACAAACATCATCAGCAACACATGCGCACACTGCATTCACAAACAAGCAGCCTGACAAAAGGAGCTTATTGATCTATTACTCAGTTCCAAAATATGCCCAATGATAATATTCGTAATAGTAATCACTAATACCGCTAATAATTATCATCATCCCAGCAATTCCCTGGAAACGGGACACGAAAACGTTCATCACAATGTTCTCATGGCCTCCTCTGTCTCAACCTCAACGCACGTTTTCTGACGGGCGAGGAGCTCGAACAGGCGTCCTCTGCACACCAGCCACGAATTTAACAATAATAATTATTTAAAACTAAGAGAAAAAGCAACGTAAGCCCCCGCTGTAATCCTGTGTACGCAGTTTCTTAACTGATTCCACTACTTCACCAATAACAGATCACACTGTACAATCAAAGGCAGAACAAATATGATTGGCTTCCCTTCTGTAAATTCAAGGCACCACAGAGCTTCATCAAATTTGTTGCTTTTAGACTACATAGAAAACATGTGCAGGTGGGTTTTTTTTCCGACTTGAAAAATCTACAAAAAACTAGCAAGCATGGTCCTTTTTCTTGGAAAGGGCTTGTGTTTTTAATATTTTTTGTACTTTTCTTGTTTTTTTTTCTGCTTTAGGAAAATTGAAGGGTTTTTTCATAATGCTTTTGTTCTTTTTGTATTTTTTTGTAAATCCCATGCAACGGTGCCCTCCGCTGGTTCACAAGTTGACATCACGGACGTCTGTTGGGGTGGAGGACTGATCCAGCTCGTCCAGGCCTTTCCCACTGGGGCCTCTCTGAGTCTGCTGCTGCTGCTGTTGCTGCTGTCGCCCTTCACGGAGGCTGTTCTCCAGCACGCGCTCGATCTGTTCCTGGCACTCCTTCAGAACATCCTGTAATACAAGAGAAAAGGAGAAGTTGAGTTACCTACAGTATAATAAGATGCTTTATGTGGCCGTGAGTGTTGCTCACATCCAAATCACGGACCCTAACTTTATATTTCTGTCATTTTTAACACGTTAAAGCATTTTTTTGTGCCTACAAAAATGGGCAGAGCTTAATTGACACTAAGAGGTTTTGCTATCAAAAAGTGAGAACATTTGTATTTCTGATGCACGTTTATGCAAAATGCCTCCTAACGGGTAAAAAATGAACATGTCTTTACTGTGGTGCCTGATGAGCCTCTGGACATTGTAGGCTTCTTGGACCACAAAGCATTACATCAGCCCACCAAGGTGGTGCACTGATTCCCACCCCCATAGCCCCCATGTGCTTCCATGTGCACAAACATACCCGTGCATGCTACTACCTCCCCCATTCCACCACCTTTGCCATTTCCAAACACGCACACATAACCCAAACAGAAGTAGCCTTGACAACAGCAGCTGAAAACACAGGTAGCATTAAAGCTATGTTAATTACATCCCCCTCCTGTGGGAACACAAAGGTGGTGCTTTTTTAACGAGAGCCAGTCTGCGTGCCTGCCCGCCTGCAGGGGATCCATCTGAGACCTGAACTCCTCGACTTTCA
Source organism: Callopanchax toddi (assembly GCA_006937965.1). NCBI lineage: Eukaryota > Metazoa > Chordata > Actinopteri > Cyprinodontiformes > Nothobranchiidae > Callopanchax > Callopanchax toddi. The sequence continues at coordinate 436,320 of SSNR01000060.1, read as the reverse complement.
CCATCAAAGGCCACCGTGGCAATCTGAGAATCCACCTGGGAGACGAGGCCCTCAGCAGCACTGAGGCCTCATATCCTAACTCTGATGGAGGGTTGAGAGAGGGCACGGCGCAGAGCAGAAAGAGAGAGCAACTCTCCAGAGAGGTGGTGAAGTTAGAGGAGCTCTGAATGGGTTGTTAGCAAGCGTGTCACGGAGAGGTCAAACAGTTTTAAGGAGAGAAACAGCAATGATAGTCATTAAAGGAGCCCAGATGTAAGAGGACACTGCTGCTGCAGCAGCCGAAACAAATGTGAGATCCTGTCTGGGGTGGATGTGGAGTTAACACTGCTCTCTGGTGGTGAAATGTGAAAAAACAAACGAGTCTAGGTTGCCTACACATGCACACACATGCATGACCCCCTGCCTTAAAGCACCAGGCGTCTGTGTGGGGATCGGGACTGGGAGATGGGTGAAAGTGTAGCGCTTGAGAAACATTCTTTAGAAATTTACAGCTAATCTAAACCTGATGGGCCACAGTTTGAGCATGTGTTATAGCCTCTGGTGCTGCTGGACCTTGATGAACTGAGAACTGAGCCTCTCTCACATCAGAAATGCTTGTAAGGAGATGAACGAGGCTGAGTGACAAAAGGTCGCGGTGTCAAAGGGCAAAAGGCGTGACATCTTACTGGGTAAAACACATACCTTGTCAAAAGGAAGTCAAAGGCAGCTTTTAACAGTGGGAAAATCTAGAGACTCTGTACAACTGGGTAGCTTTGTTTGGGACTTGTGTTTATGAAAAAGAAAAACTGAAATTGTTAAACCACCAGGCATGTCCACAAACAAAACAAACCGATCTCTGAATTAACTTTACCTTCAGTAAACAGAGAAGAATTTGTTTAAAGTCTCAGGCAGGTCTTAATGTTATCACCCTTGACCATTAATTTTAAAGGAAGTTGGTCTGCATGACTTTGGGAGAACATTTCCCTCATGAATGGATCTAACATGGAGGAAACCTGAGCAGCTTCAGCTCCTTGAACGTCTCAAGATGTTTGCTGCTAACAGGGGGTGCGCGCACACACACACACACACACACACACACACACACACACACACACACACACACACACACACACACACACACACACACACACACACACACACACACACACACACACACACACACACACACACACACCAAATCTTCCCACCAACATAAGCCCCATTGGTCATAAAGTCTCAAATCCTGTGAGAAAATTAAGTGCAGTGCAGAACATGCAAAGGAACTGCCTGTGTCTTACCGCAAGAATGCATGCCTTCACTTCCTAAAAGACATTCTCCCCCCAGTCCTTGCTGCTTGAAAAAGCTGCAGTTCGGATCCCGTGCCAAGCCCCATGGGCTTTATTTGAGAACCTTTAATGACTTCAGTGTGTGACTACTGGAAACATCAGAGCTGTTTTCAGAGGAGCTCAAGGTATTGGACAATGTGGTGGCCACCAGGCCTGAATAAATTGGCCACATGAGGTTCAGCATTGCATCTTATTATGCTGCTTGAAATTGGAAAACATGTGACCACCTCTTCCTCTTGTAGTCATAGCCCTCTTTTGGCCCCGGCTCAAACATACATCATTCTCCATTGGAGCGTCATTCTGAGAAATCAAAGCGTGCACATTATCCCTGGGCGGCCTTTGTGACACTGGCAGCCGGGGGAAGTCGTGCAGACAGACAAAACCAAAAGGAAGAAATGTGTGAAGCCAAGGAATGTGTTTTAACTGCTGACTGTACCACAAAAGACAGTGTTAGGAACTCTGGTCAGACAGCTGAAACAAACACACTGGCAGAAAACACACACAGAACTCAGAGAATCTCAAAACAAAATATCAGAGGATTGACACTGGAAAAACAAAGATGCCACATGAGTAGAATTTCCACAAGCTGCAAAAGAAAATGTGCTTTTTTCTTTTTCTTTAGGGGGAAGGCTACAGGCAGCATTATTAGAGTTAATCTCAGAGGATAACACATTTTAGTTTGAAGCATTCTGGCTCCAGAGGATCACCGTTATTAAAAACCACAATGAGAAAAAAAATACAAAAACAGGAACACAGGGAGAAATGGGAAAATGTGTTTCCGGTGTCTTACTGCGTGACCCTGACTGAAACAAAATCTATGAATGAAAGACTGAGAGAAAACGAGTGTCGAAACAATAAAATCTAGGAAGTGGTGGTCTAAAGCCCTTACACTTCTCTAACCTCTGCATCCTGTTGCTATCAATCAAGAACAAACGGAAGCTCAGTGCTTCAGTCGACATGTTCTTTTAGTTTGAAACTGTGCAAACATTACCACTGGGACAACACAACCGATCTCACTCACTCTTTAAATCATCTCATTTGCACAGATTTGATGCACATTGTCACACAGCCCCGTCCGCTCAGCGCTTGGCCACGCTAGGTGTGTGTGAAGCAACATGCATTCTTCCAGTGACCCAAGATGGTGACTCGACCCTATCACATTTCCACTGGAAAACCACAGCTTCTGGATACCACGGATGCCAGGGGGGCGTGTTGGTCATGAAGCTGTTGGCAGCAGCAGCTGCAGGGGTTGGCGTGGCGGAACTTGCTTTGGCCTCATATTTTGCCTGGCTGAGATGTTGTTCTGCCATCTTTCTTACATACACTGAGGTTCAGGTTAACACTGAGGTTGAGGTGACACTTAAATTTAGTTTTTTGGGAACAAATTAAGCATAAGTGTTAAATTGTATTGTGATGTTTTTTTTTTTCTCCACGAGTCATGCATTTAGTGGAAGTTACAGAGGAAGTTTCAAAACCAAAAGATGCTCTGTATGAAGTTTTACTTGGCTTCTTTGCAGCTAAACCTTTCCTATATGTTGAGCTGGGAAGGATGCCCTCTGCTTTGCCTCGTGTGTTTACTGCAAGCTGTGGCTCGTCTGAATCCAGGAATGTAAGGAGCTGATCGTACAGACACAGAGTGACTTAATTCCCCCTAAGACTCAGACGCTGCAACCTAAACACACTGAGGCCCTGTGCAGCCCCGGCCAGCTATTTGTTTTTCCTCAACTGCTATGTGAGACTTCACACAACTCGCACCAGAGGGAGCCATGCTTTCCAGCAGTGATGCATTATGGAACATGGGAAGGGACGAGACAGGTCTGATTGTCGCGAGGGAGGCACAACACCCCCCCCATGTCCTTTTCACACATCAGCAGCTCTCCTCCACCTCCTCCTCCTGTTGGGACTGTATTTAACATACACGGTTGATGCTTGGGATCTGCTCCCCATGCACACACCAACTCAAATGTTTGTATTAAGTCTGCTCTTACTAACCAAAAGCCTTTTTCATCATGTTTGGTATTACAAGTACTCCTGCCAAGCCCGTGGCTTCAGAACTGGAGCTGGTCCCTGAGCGCTGCTCTGCGGCTGCCCGCCGCTCCTCAACAGTCTGCATGGGTCAAATTCAGACGGCTAATTTCCAAGCAGAGACGGATAAAGAACTTCACTTATCGTCTCACAGCGTCATTCTCCATGTCGTCTATGGCTCTGCCCACCTATTCACCCCTGCAGCAAGCTACAGCGAGCTGAAGCCCTCGACCATCTGCGTGATGAAAGCCAGGCATCCTAAAGTCAGCAGGGGCCCTGCGTGTGTTTGGACTTAACTCAGCCACCTCACTCCACACAGACAGCCACACAACAGCCTGGCCAGCCTTCTTGTCGGTGACAGAGCATAAAGTATATGCTCTAAACCCGGCTTGATTTGGAGGATATTTCACACGAGTGTTTTAGACAGTTACGTTGGATTACTGTCCAGTGTACAGCAGAAGAGAGTGCATGAAAACCAATGCAGACACACCATGTTAAAACATTTTTTTTAATTAAAGACATTTCTGGTTTTGGTTTTAAAATCTTTGCTTCTGGTGGCAGCAGCTGGCACAAAAGCAGATTTTGCGGGGAGCCAATTCCGAGGGATGTTTTAACATTTCCGCTTTTGTGTTGCAAATGTACGACCCTACCAAACATGTGGGATTTAATAATTGATATATCATGTTCGGTAGGAAAAAACATGTCTGCTAAAACTGTTTAAAGATGAGTTATTTTCAGCACTTCAGTGAGGATGTTCAAACCAACTGCAGCTGATTCAGTTTGAATCAGAGTTACTGTAAAAGCTGAACTTTTTGATGTCAAAGATATTCAAATTTACTTACTGCATTCATGTATTACTCAGAAACATCCCCTTTAAGTTTCCAAATGTCAAGTTCCTCTATGATAAACCCAAAACCACATTGGGACACAGGTTCTCACAATGAATCAGTTTTTTATTGTTGCACAAAAACAAAAGAAACTTGTTTTTGTTCTGAAAGGCTGAAACAAGGTTTATTAAAGAAACGTACCACTTCTGTGTTGGTGATTTTAGCCAGCAGGTCTGTCAGACTGTCGCCCCACTGTGAATGATCAGCTGAGTCCAGCTGTAGGCCGCAGATCGCTGCCCCCACACTTCCTGTGGCGATCATGGAGGGAGGGTACATGGCAAATCTAAAATCTGGTAAAGAGAAATTAAGTTCAGTTAGTTTTCTGTGGAAAAACTTTAAATATCCAAAAGTTGTGGTTGCTGGGTAAAAATTTGAGGTAAAACCTTTGGTTCAATTGATAAATAGCTAAGCGTTCACCGCCAGACTCTTTGTTCACCTAGTGCGGTTTGTAAATTGTGCTCAATTCACGAAAAGGGTGCAGATACAGTGCATCCCACCCCAAGACAATATGATTTGGTAATCTTGCAGTCAGCTAATAAAACCCCTTCTATTGCACTGGTTCTGAACACAGCACTCTCTAATGACCAGGGGCCTGGATAATGAGGGTTCACTTGGCTTGTAAAGGAGCTGAAAAGCAACCTCCCTCACCCGCTCCCCAATCCAGTCCCCCTTTCCCCAGCCCGGCCCCTTTTCTTCCATCTCCTGAGTAAATCGTGTGCTTGCTGAAAAAAGCCCCATAGCGCTTGGAAAAGGAGGAATAAAGAGGCTCAGTGCCTTTGCCAATGCGCACTGCTGTAGGTCCTTTTTCCACGTGTGGTCACAGGCGTGCGTCTCAAAGACCAATAACCTTGTTAGCTCCCCTCACTGTCATTCATAATGCAAATGAGACAGCTTGTGAACGGGCCAGAAGCCCGAAAAGGCAAGGAAACTGGCATACAGTGAGGGAGAGCGCGAAGGAGACAGACAGACACGGACACACACACACACACTCACTACTTTCTCTATTCTCTCTTTATGTCTTGCTCAACTTCTACCTTTCTTTTTGGATAACACATGGCCTGCTAAGAAAGGACCAGTGAATGGCACACATGCCCCACTCTTTGTTGCTACAACAGGCAGAGGCTTGCATTGGCGGACCTCCTATCTTTTAGCATATTAATAGAGTGGCGGGCCTGTGAGAGGGAAGGCAGGAGAGTGTGACTCCATTGTCCAGAGTCATCACCTCATTTCACCCAATTGACAGACACAGCATCCATCCCCTCTCTGCTGATACCAATTCAGAGAAACGGGCCGGACAAAGGCAGCGGCTGGACATGGGGGACAGAGGGGGCTTGACAGGGGGAGGAAGATGAAGAGGGAGGGATGGACGGTGTGGCGACAAGGCAACAGGGAGCAAACAAGGGGAAGGTGGTGGGCGTAGAGAGAGGGGAGCGGGGGTAGACATCTCTGCTGCACATCACTCTTAAGACTGCGTCCAAACCCTTGTGAGGTTTTGGAAGAAGAAAAGAGTCGCCCTCCGGTGACCCTCCCCTCCTCCCCCTCTTCCTGCAAGTATTTCTCTGTTCCTAGGCCACCTATGGACTAGAGGAGTGGGCAACGGGGGCACTGAACAGCCTGCACATTTACATATTGCCATATTCAATTGCAAAGCAAACCACGTGCGATGGGTCAGAAGAAGATTTTTCTTTCCTTTTTTTTTAATATCTGGAATCAAAGAGGTAGGCCCTTTGATAGCTGCAAAGGCAGCCCCTCACTGCCTTTTTAACATGCACAGCCAGGCGCTTTCTCATCTTGTGGGCTCAGTGTTGACAAATAAATGAACTTATTATACACCCCTGTGTTAGCTGCTGGGCCTCTGCCAAGGGGCGATTTATTAAAGGCTACCTCAAGCCAAGAGGAAAGCACACACAAAGCCCCCCCCAGCATTACATCACTGCTGTAAGACCACAAGTTTCTATAGCGGGGTGGGAGTACAAAGGCATACATGGATTTACTGTAAGTGTGCAGGGAGCACAAACCGATGATCAAAGTGACAGACACTTTATAGACACATGCATGAAACAATGCCTGCATGCTGTACGACGCACACAGACCGACACACACAGAGCACAGATGTAGTTTTGTGTGGGAGCTGAGTGGCAGGCAGTGGGCAACAAGCTGATTTTTCACACTCAAGACAAGACAGGTCTGTAGCAGAACAAGGACGTGCGCGTGCAGCCGATGCGGGCTGACACTCCGGCCTGGTGGCTGCTGCATGTGGGGGGAAGAATGGCTGTATTTTAGGAGGCCCTCATTGATATTCATGTTGAGGATAAACAGTGTAGGTAGCTGAGTGGGGACGCCTGCGATGGAAAGCTCCCTTTGAGCAGCGGCTGGCTGGCTGGCCTGGCCTGCACGCCTCTCACCCCCTTCAATGGCCCTTTCTCCTGCCTTTGCCCCCTCGTCTCCAACCCTCCATGTTCCTACACCATGAAACTTCATCCTCAGGCTTCCAGTCTAGTCCTCTGCCCTACATGGCACACTCCATCTGGGTGGCTGCAACGCACAGTGTGAACTTTAAAAATGTAAATTAATTTAACTTGGAAAGTTGGACAACATCCAAAAGACTGAAGAAAAAAACAAACCCAAACTCTTCTTTTCACCCTTGCAGACCTTTCCAGAGCTGTAAATCAGGGCCTTGTATTTTAAACTACATGTATTGATTTACTGAAGGAGCTGCATTGTAAGGACCCAGAACCTGTTGACCGATTAGGGTTCAAAACAAACATCAGTTTGGAACTGTGTGAGAGGTTGTTTCACCACTAATGCAACACAGGCTGGTCATCAAAATAAGTTCTATAGAGAGCTGCAAGACATTTTGTCTAGTGCGGCTTCTTCAAAACACCTAAAAACTATCTTAGGTCAGAGGTTTTTTTCCTAGTTTTATCACAGTAAAAATGAAGAATTGTTTGATTAGAAAAGAAAAATCTGATACTCCCAAGTTTTTATGTTTTGTTGCCTCTTGTTCCAAACAGTCTCTTTGGACACAGATGAAAAAGAGATTTTTAGAAACTCTGAGTCACTCATTTCATCTCATTTGCCAAAAAAAAAAACGAATTCCTGCTTAATTGCAGCATCCTGTGACAGCTCACTTCAGTTTTTCTCCATCATCTCCACTGTCAGCTGCAGCCTTAGAGTTGAGATTTGGATGATTGGAGGCAGATCTGTTCACGTTTAGGCTTTTAAATTGAAAAAGAAAACTTTTACCTTGCAAAAAAAATAAATAAAAAATACACACACACACACACACACACACACACACACACACACACACACACACACACACACACACACACACACACACACACACACACACACACACACACACACACACACACACACACACACACACACACACACATATATACACATACATATATACACACACACACACATACGTCTGGTTATCTGGTGCAAAAGTCTTAATCCAGCCCTTGTTTCTTTATATTTTGCTTCCAAAGACCCAGATGTTCTTGGATTATTTAGGAGATTTTTAAGACTATCTGATGCTCTTTCAAACTTTTACTGTTGACACTGGCTCCTGACCAAAAATGAAAAAAAAAATTTATTTGAATCTCTAAACACATTGCAGTTTGTCACAAAGACACAACTTGTTCCTTAAAAAAGTTTTTGTTATATTTAAAAGAAATATCAGAAATAACCCAGTTGTAGAGATATAAAACTATTTTGCACCAACAAGGTGATTCCCAAATAGCCATTAGCTAAAAACCTGGCGTTCAGTATTGGATCAGCTGAAAGATGATATTTCCCCTGGGTCATATGTCGGCTCTTTGCTTAAATCTTCTTCTTTCTTCCAGAGTAAATCCTTTTCAGACACCGTTCACCTGCTCTAAACCCTTTCCTTTTAGACCAGCCTATTCTTTTGTCCTACACTTGTCCCGTTTCCTCACATTTTTTGAGGACACATGATGACAAGCTGAGATTTCCAAAATCTAAATAAATTAAGGGTTATTTAAATGTTTTGACAATGTTGTTTCTGTCATACTAAAGGCACTCTAATTCTGTATCTATAAATAAGTGATTATTAACAAGAAAAAAAGACAAAATCACATGATGTTTGTTTATGTCCGATCTACCCCCAATCAATTAATAATCCACTGTGGAACATGAAGCGGAGAATTAATCTTTAACCGTAAATCCTGCCAGAGCACGTTTTAAGTATTATTCAGGTTTATTTGATGGAAGTAAAGTCCTTCAAACTTTGAACTTTTTGGAGTTCTAAAATGTTTCTAATAGTTTTTATGAAATGTGCATAACGTAACAATAAGTTTAGTTCTAGCATCCAAAGATAACATCACTTTGTTTCCTGGTGTGACTCAAATGTATTTATAGCATAGTCATCATTATACCAGCGAATTAAAGGGGAGAAACTCAGGACGTGCCACTGGATGATTCACCCTGAGTCCCACATTTCTGAACAGGCTCTCACACTTCCTCCTGCTTCATGTGTTGCTGCTCCAGCCAGGCCGGACGTGATTCCTCACATCGGTGGAGCGTGTGGAGAAATGATAATTTGTTGGAGGAGGCGGCTAATTTGTTAAGGTTCTGACTCATCAAACATGAATGGACTTTTATGTAAACAAACACCAGTAAAGACCTTTTTATTGACCACATCTGAGATGAATCATCCATCTCCTGAATGCTAAGTGAAGCCTGGAGGGGATTCTTCATGTAGCAAGCACTTACAGAGGAAGCTACAAGGGGAACTCCCAACTCTGGACCAGAGAAGCTCTCATGCTAAAATTAAACAGGATACCATCTGAAGAGTCACTCTTACATAAAAATGGGAATATTCACAAATGGAATTTCATTCAGCTTTGGGACCGGTTTACATGTAAGATTACGAAAAATTTAATAGATCTACATCGGCCAGACTTGAATGGAAGATGACTGAATCAATCTACCATAACATTAACACTACAGATAAGCAGAGTGAAGTAAGGACCTCACAAAAAGTGTTTAAACAGCTTTAGGAATGCTTTAAGGAACACAACAAAGAGGCAGGAGTTGTTTATCTGGCCTCCAGACTCCACAGGAATCAATCAGATAGGATCTGACAGTATCTGTGGGTAGCAAAACCAACATCCTGATAGATCCCACCCCCTAATCCTATTGGTCTATTCCTAATCTAATGATGCCAGATGATACAGGACATCCCCAGATGGTTCTGACTGAGCAGACATCCTTTTGGGAGGTGAAATAACCCAATATTTGAAAAGTATTCTGTTTAAATGTACCGGCTAATCAATGTAAACTTAATAGTTCATGCTTTCTGCACTGTGTTAGAGAATATATGCAGGAAATTTAAACTACATTCCAAAATGCTGCTTTCAAAACCATCCTACAACAAAAAGAAAGTGAACCCACACTGGTGTTTGTTAGCTGGTGAATCATTAGTTTGTCAGAGGAATACTAACAAGTTAATGATCAAGTTACTTCTCACATAGTTCAAAGACACTTCCACATACCAGAAATAAGTAATCAAATACTATTCAGAGATAAAAGAAGAAGTAATCAGTTACTAAGATCAGTTAGTATTAAGATCCAAACTTGTAGCAAAATCTTCATTAAGTCCTTCAGCACAATTGAGTCGTTTTTGGGCATCACTGTTGGCTCCAGTCCAGAATTTTCTTTTGATCAACTTCTATGACCATCACCACAAATCCAGGCATACCATTACTGGGAGGGCTATTGGATCCTGCGTTTAATACACCATAATCCCTGCCAATATGGCAAGAAGACGGAGCTCAATAACACAAGCAGACAGGTTGGGGTGCATCTGTCTGCCCCATGCCCCCCATCCATTCTCCCACTTTAGCTCAATTGAATAAGAATGGAAGAGGAAGCTCTGAGTGCTTGGTGTGTGTGTGCAGGAATGGAGGTTCATAATCTCCCTTAATGAGCTTGTTTCTGGGCTATTATCCGGCGGCATGCCTGAGGGAAACGCTGGTGTTTCCTATCAAGTGGCCCTGCAGCGCTGACCCTCACATGGCTCTGCATATGAAATGTGAGGGCCAGGCCTTTTGTCTCCTTTCTCCCAATCTCTAGCTGAGTTCATTTGCATAGTCCTGAATGGGCCGACCAATGTTATTAATTAATACAGAGCCAGCTCGCGCCACCTGACAGAATCCCACCGAGAGGCCCGAACGGAACTGTTTCATCAAAAGAGAGGAGGAATGAGAGGCCTTATTCTCCACTTGTCTTGCTCGTTCCCGCGAAAACAGAAAGCCACCGTTTTTATGCACTTTTTTCCCCAGTATATATTCAGTCAGTGTAGTGGTGGGCTGAATGAAAATATACGAAACAGGAAGACCACGGGTCATCTGTTGTCAACTGTTTTGCACATGAAAATCCTGCTGAGAGATCTCCTCCTCCTGCTCTGTCTTCACCTTCTCAACTCTGCTCAGATGATGTCTCAGGGAGCATTCTCACCAGATAACTCCAAGATTTATGGCTGGGAATGACCCACAAATGGGGTTTCGAATTCCCAGAGATCCTTAGATGCACCAAATTGTTGACTCACTCTGCTTTGCCCTCACATTCTGTTTGTCTGGGGACAAGTCTGAGGTGATCAGATAAAACGGAGCAAAGTGTGTGCCGAGTTTGATCATTCCATACATTAAGCCCCTGAATTAGACAAAGGGGAAATTGAGATGAATTTCTGCAAATAGGAATTTTTCTTTTTTACTCAAACCTACGGAAACCTCCAACTTAATGGTGCAAATACTTGCCACCTCCCTTGTATCTGTTCATCTACATATCCACACTCCTCTGAATGATGGCAGCACAGGGAGCTGCTTCCCATGGGGGGGTGGAGGGGCAGTTAACATTCCTGTTTCAAGCCTGCAGAAAAAAAAATGGGGCCGTTCCTGGAGGAGGTCACGGAGAAAGTGAAAGGGCTGCCAAACGGCACTATTATGACTCGCTTTAAAAAGCCGTCGCTTCATCTTTCAGCAAGATCACGTGAAGAACTACAAGTATCAATTTCATGCAACTTGGAGGAAACTTTGTAAGGAAGCAATTCCCCCCCCTTTAAATATTAAGCTGAATGCTTAAGAATGCACAAACACAGTTCTTGCTTATTAGTCATGTCTTCTTTGAGCTGGAGGTGACGCAAAAAGTGCCCTACTGAGAATCTCAACATGGGAAAGCTATCATGTCCTCCAGCTGTAGGGCGGGGAGGCTTGAGAAGTTCAGCAGAGAGAAGCAGGAAAGGAAGGCAGTTAGGTGAAGAGATGTGAAAACATGACATGCTTTGGAACCTGCAGTGCAAAAACAATAAACTCCTCTGAATTTCCATAACTCCCCTGCATCCTCTCTACCTTAACCTCAGAATCTCTTCAGATCATGTTAAAGGCTCCCTGTTCCTCCCGTTACTGGCTAAATGTTTGATCTTGAGGGAATAACTCACCTCAAGAGCAGAAAGACAATAAGACAATGGCCTGCCTGCCTCTAACCATGTCCATTCCTCTTTTCAATAGTGTGCAACATGGGAATGCCTTTAAACCACATAAACCTGCTTTGAAGTGATACTGGATGCTCTGGAAGTCACTGATACACCTCTAGAACATGACCACATACCAGCCTGGAAGATGACAGGTGATGGACATCAGGTTTATGAGTCTGACGCTGAAGCGCTCTCAATGAAAATATTTTCCCACCAGTGGGAATAACTAAAGAAACTGCTAGTCGGGACTGGCCCTCAGCACATCTCAGAGTAGTCGCAGCATGTTGTTGAGAGGAGAGCTGATAGAGAAGAATGCACAGATAAAGATGTTCTGCAACATGAGAAAGTATGCTGATGCAAGCCGTTATCGCTTGCTTGGTTTGACTTGGCAGAATTTCAGTGATTGCTGTTGCTTGAAAAATCAAAAACGGGGAGAAAAGAAGATCAAGACAGCATCTGACTCTGTGTAAACATCTCTTGGTGTCCAGTCAATCGTCATATTTCATTCAAACACCTGCTAATAATAGTGGGCCAGTTAGTGTGCGTCATGTCCTACCTGTAGCACAGAGGGCGATGAAGGTCTGGACATGTTTCCGTATAAGTGCCAGCTTATCCTCGGGCAGCGGCAGCCTCCTCACAATGTGCTCAATGAAGTCGTTTGGCGTTACTGCTGCCAAGTTCCACTTCAACTTCCCCAAAACCACCAGTTCCCATTCCTGAAGGGGTTAAGCGAAGAGATGCAAGAACTTACAAACAAAAAAAGAAGTCACGGAAAGAACTTTACATTTTAGGCAGATTAAGCCTAGCTGCAACACGAGACTCCATGAGACCCAGCGCAGGGACAAAAATGTGGCGGTAAAGCATTGTTGCTTTTAGGTTAGTCTGTGCTTGGCCGGGCCTGGAGCGGAGAAACACCAGCAGCGCCACCAACCCAGGTGACCTCACAACACTGTCTCCCTCCCATCTGTCTGTCTGGCATCTAGGGACTTTCCTAGAGAGGCCCACCAGAGGTTCCACTGTGTGAGCGCACAGTGAAAACGGATAGGACGCCTGCATTGGTTGAGCAAGATCAGCAGTTTAAAAAACCTCCTAAAAGTTATCTCCTTTATTTTAATGTCTTTTTATGAAAAGGATCAAAACCATATCTTCTCAGACTGTAGCAGATAACATTCTCCTGTTTACAAAAGCAGAACCCTTTTGTAGCTTTTTATTAATCAGTGTGGATGAACAGAGTTTGGTGTATAGTCTTCTCATAACATATCACTTTCGCTTCCTAAAGGAGGTGGTTAATGGATCAGTTGGTGATTAATTTGGGGACTAAATCTTGGTTTGAATCAGCACTGCAGCCTCGTGTCTATAGGCACTCACTACACAGCCTGAATTATGACGCAATTCAACATGGCTGCTCCTGACTCTCCACCAACCTTTAAGCTTCTGATCAATTTCTAAAAATAAAACTACATACATAATAAAATTTGCAGGAATAAAACAAATAAAAACACTTGTATTAGTAAAACGTGGCTTGAAGATGACAAAGAGAATGTAAAAGTCCAGGTATGGATTCCTCAAGACTTTTTCTTTGCACCTTTGCTGCCACCTGATGATAAAGCCCCTTTGCTGTGTGCCAGCAGGCGATATGGAGCTCTACAGAACAGACAGAACAGAGTTACTAACAAACCTTGCAACACATGCTGACAGAGTAGCAAGCAGGCAGGCACCCACTTCCTTCTGCTTTTGCCTTGCTTTGGTCACACCTTTTTTTGTAAAACTGTGGTTCTCTTTACAAGAAATTGTTTCTAAAGATCAGAACCCAAAAACTATCACGTGCCCAGAGCAGCTGATCTCCGTTTCCTGTATCTGTGTGTCAGCCAAAATGCTGCCTTATGCAGAAACACAGAGAAGAGGCCTCAGCCGAGCAGTTCAAGGACTTCAGTCAGAACACAAATTCTGGAAAAGCTCAGTTTTTAAAAATAAAATGTAACATTTCTCTGCAAAATGGGATGCAAATCCAACACCACTGTCAATATTCACAACAGCAGCTCCTCAGGATGTTGAATGCAGCAAAAAGCTCAGAGGGTCGAGCCGACAGTCAGCCAGCAAAGCAGCCATCAGCCTCGTCTGAATCATAATATGTTGCCTCTTTCACAACATGGGTGGGATTGGCTGTAGTTTACTCAGGAATGTTTATGTAGCACCACAGAGCAGGGTGGAAATACTTATCAAGATTTAAAACTCAGCTAATTAATTGTGCTGCCCTCTTAAAAACAGCTAGGATAATCAGACCAAAAAGGTCTAATAAAATGAACCCAGAAAATGATTTAGAAAAAAATCACACCAAAACGTGAGAAAATTCATCCAGAACCACCAGTTATAAATACATTTAACTACCATCCACAGCCTTTTAATGCAATAATGTGTAATAATCAGAAGGCATGGTATAATATCATAAATAAGGTTATTTTGGGATGAAAGTTAAACTGTAAAAGTTATTTGAAATTTTCTGTGTCTCTCCTTCTCTGGATGACAGGCACACAGTCAGAGCTTTGGCTGCAGTTCAGCTGACCTCATTGCTCTGTGCAAATATTTGCCACTAGATGGCGATAGAGACCACCAGACAGCCTGGAGGGCAGAGGATCCAGGAGGGTCTTGTACAGTAAGGAGAGCTGTTGTGTGTGGAGCATTTGTTTCTCATGCAGCTTGGATGAAGATGTGGTCCAACGTGGATTTTGGAAAGAAGATTCAGTGAAATGTTGGATAAATGCTACAATGTCATTATTATATTATAATTATTAAATTAAACATATGTTCTAAAGCACTATCCAAGAAAATATTAATAATAATAAAAATATATTATTCTTATTTCTTTGTTTTGAACCAGCTGATAATGAATGCATGAAGCTTAAGAGATGTAAATAAATAAAAAAAAAAAACCTTAAACCAACTGTTGCTTACCAGCAGCTCTTGTGGTCTAATGGAGTTATCTGTGTAGATGCAAAGCTTCTCTGCAGTTAATGGACGAGTCTCTTTCAATTTGGATGCAAGAAACATGCACACTGCTCCTAGCAGCTGCAGGTTACACTTTTTGATGGGCACCATTGCTAAAAATCTGTCTAAGTAGTTCATGGCCAAGGGAAAAACTTCTTCCTCGCACTTCTGCTCCTCGCAGACCTGAATAAAGACACAGCAGACAAAAGCAACAGTGATGAGCGTTTGCAGCTGCAGTCACGTGACCTGCACTTTTTAGGACTTTGAATATATATAAAACTTTTATGGTGAAACGAAACAAAAGACTAATCACACAAAGAGCACATATAATTTCGGTGACACGCATAGTTGGGGCCCGGCCAAGAATTTGGCCCAACCCAAACCGGTTGCGACATCAAGAGATTAATTTGAAATCAATTTCTTTACAAAGAGTGACAAAACGTCTCAGATACAAACTGTCAACAGAGTTACATTCCTGCAATTCATTCACCAAGAAATGAATTCAAGTCACAATCAGCCGAGCCAAAAAAACTCCCCGACAGCGCAGCACACGGAAACGCGCTTTTCTTCATTCGTCATATTTTCATAAAATATTTAAAAATATAAATAAATTACCCAGGCGCGTTTTTTTCACACGATAATGTTCAGAAGGGTCTCCCTCGTCATTACCGACAATTCCTATCCGGATCCATAAAGGATAAATATCAATAAAATGTCAAAATTGTGCGCGAGTAGCGAATGGCTGCTCCAAGGTGCGTCACCGTCGACCCGATATAATTATTTCAAAAATTAATTAAAAATCTCCACCGAGTCCGATTCTGATGATAATTACATGAAAATAAAGTTCAAAGTGTCAGGATTCGGTACGTGTAGAGGGCGATCATAAATATTCAACCAAGTCACGAAAAATGAACATAATTCCAGAGAAAGTCACGACGACGGGAGGAAGACCTGCAGCTCGGATCAGGCCCTCGCCCCTTCCGACATTTCAAATAGATACCTAAAATGTTTGCAACGCTTTTTGCTCTCATCTCTACATTCAGCGGACACCTAAGACCCTCTTCTGTCATTACCGACGGGGTTCAAATGCTGTTATTGCGTTTATGACGCTATAAATGCTCTTAAAACGCAAAGAGCGCTCCTGTAAAAACCAATATGGCGATAGAGCAACGCAGCCTTGCATTTGGGGGAGTGCATACGTGTGCATGGAAATATTCATGCTATCTAAAATAATAACATTAAAGAAATCACCAAGCAGCTCGACATCAAAGCGCACGAGGCACAGAAAAGAAACGGTGGCTGACACAGATGTTCTAGAAGGCAGTTTCGAAACCGACAGTCCGTCTTGACCGGACTTTAAAAAAACGAAAAGTAGAAACGCAGCTAACGAGACGAGCAGTCGGAAACAGGCTGCGATCGGTGCGACACATCTAGGAAAACTGAAAAACATTCATCAGAAAAGTTGAAGCAACAAAACTGGAGAGTTTTCAATGTGGAGCACGGAAATACTGAGGCTTGTCAGCACAGATCCGCTTCGCTGTACCTCCAACATCCAGGTCGCCACCATCCTCCTCATAAACGGCTGGATATCTTTCTGGACGCCTTTGAAATAAGAATACTGAGGTAGAAACCTCTCCTCTATAAGCAGCAAGCTCTGCAGGACTCTGTCATCGCACAGGAGGTTCGGATCGGGACGTGCTCGTATGTTGGTGTCCATTTCGAGGCAGAGCAGCTCCATGGTGCTGCTGGCGCTTTCGCTTAAGTAAAAAAAAAAAAAAAGTCGGATTTCTCCCTCGGAAGCGTACAAACCAAAGTTGTAGCGCAAAAACGCAAGAAGGTGACAGGGAAAGTCTTTTCGAGGCATAAAAAGTGAGACTGCAGGGGCTCCGCGAGAGAAGTCCTGCCTCTCCTTGTTGAGAACTTTTTCCTCTCTCCCCACAGTGCCTCTCTATTTCATCCGCCTAGCAAATTTCTAGCCTGCTCTGCATGCGCTACTGACGCAATTCACTTCATTAGCTCTGTAGAAGCCAGACGCAACACAGTCCCCCTGCGTCCCTCTTTATGTCTTGGTGAGCAAGAAGACGACTCAGTAAAGTTAGTTTCAAAAGGATCTCTGCTTTCAAAGAGCTGCAGCACAAAGATGCATCCACTAAAACTGCTCTTACAAGAGTTCTGTGGACTTTACCTACAATAAGTGTTCATCATAAGGCTGCTAATTATTCAAGTAGCTGATTAGAAAAGCGAGATTAACTTTATGTGATCATTTAGCACAGAGTAATCCAACATGATTCAATGTAAACATAGATTTTTTTTTGCATGAATATTAAACAAAATGTAATCAAAACATCTCCAATCCTGACCTCATATTAAATATACTTATATTAGGTTTGATCAAAATAAAAACAATATTTTTTTTTCAGTTTCTGATCATGAGTGCAGAACACGTTGCACGTAGAAAGTAGTGCACGTTAATGCATTGAGATGCGTGTGGGGGCGCGCAGATAGGATACAGCAGCCCATGCAACAACCCACCCACAATGACACACGCACGTACACACACACACACACACACACACACACACACACACACATGGTGTTACAAGTTACTTTTTTATAGCAGTCAGTTTGTGGTTATGAGATATGCTTTCTAGGAAATTTTAAGCAGCGTTGTGTGTGTGAGAGCGTTTTAAAATACCCTCTCTTATAAAGATGACACAAATATCAATCTCGTCAGTTTTGCTCCAACCTAAATATTTTTGAGCAGTCCCTGCTCTAAAGCACAATTATTCACCAGAGTTTCATTTACATGGAAAAACAAGCAGGTGGAAACTGGCACCGAGCAGATAATTAAAAAATAACTGCCAAATGATTTAGCTGCACATACAGTCACAAAGAGAATCTGCATGGGTAAATATGTTAATCCCCGTCCCATTCTTAGACAGCTTCAAAGACGGAACCTTGAATGAAACGAGACATCAGCGCATGAGGGGAAGACTGAGGGACTGTTATGTCCTCGGAGCTTTAGAGCTGGTAATTTCCATCCCGAGCTTGGTGGCTAAAGAGGGATGCATGTGAGAAAAGTGGGGGAAATGTCTCTTTAAAGTTTTTTTCTAGCAGTCTAAGTTCTTTTCTCCTCCCCGGGTCTATTTGCATAGCCAATAGCTCCTCTGCTCTCAGCCGACGCTGTGCGATTGTTACTGGGCAGACTTCATCTTTACCTTCCTCCCTGTGTCTCCTCCCACAGTGTCGTGGTCATCTGTCAGTCTGACTTATTCAAGGATGTTGCAGCTACCTCTAAAAGCATACCTGACTCAGAGTGCTGCATTTGCATCACAAAGGACTGAAGTTTTCATAAAGTTTTGACTCTGTGGTGACAAACTTTGCGTCCATGTGCAAACTAATGCTGTCGCATTTTTTTTTACAAATAAAAAAATGCAGAAAAAACATCCATGCTCATAAAATGATTATTAATTCATATACCTTTATATATATGTAAAGACACTTTTGGTTAAAAAAACGCGAGATGCGCATCAAATGCAACAAAAATATGCATGTATGCATCCAAGTGAATAAATGTGATATTTTCTTGTTCATTAAAGCTGCAAAACCATAAGTTCAAAATAGTAAAGATCAGGATATAGATTTTAAACTGATGAAAGAAGATATTTAGTTCCTGTTAGAAAAAGGTCGTTTGTGGTGTTTAAACGTTGATAAAACCTGAATTAACTGAAGGGGATTCAGACCCGACAGCATAAGCTGCTCCAAACTCTCCAGGGTGCGTAATTACGCCCCCAAATCACACAATGTCCACAGAATATCATCAGGTGAAAAGTTGATTTATTTTCATATACAGAAATACAAAAAATACTCATAATATGTTCAACAAATCCCCCAAATGAACCCCACAAACCCTAAATCTTTTTCTTTTTTGCTTCAGGAGGAAAAACGTGTTTCTATTCAATGGAAACCTCAAAATCTTCAGATTCAAAGTGACATTCTTCAAATAAAGCGGATAAGACACTTCTTAAAAACTTATTTGGACAATGAGATCCACACTCCCCACAGACGGGTCAGAACAACAGCACACACAAGCTGTGTGTTTTCCTTCTTTGAGTCGGTGACGACAGCCGCTCCTCTGAGGCGATCAGGAGCAGCAGCAGCGCGTTCTTGTCCCCGGAAGCATTCAATTATCACATCCGAATAGAGTCGGAACACACCCCGCCTCCGAAAAACCTCCACATGTCGCGACTCTACAGAGTCCGACACCCTCAGGGGGGGGTGGGAGCATGATTCAAAACTCTAACTCCCAACAGTTTGTTTCAAATCCCGCGGTTTGCGCTGCAAGAAATATCTGTCGGGTTCTTTTGATTTTCAAGATATACGTTTTAAAATGACGACCAAAAAATTGATAAAATTATAAGAAAACAAAACAAAGTCCACTGCTGTGAGGTTTATTCTACTTACAGGAAAACACCTGAAATCAATAAATATAATAAAAAAATCACTGAAAAACACAGAGACAGGTGGGGGTTATGTCATGATTATTATAGAAAAAATAAAAGGATTTAAACTTTTAATCTGATTAAAGTCACACAGGGGTTACTCTTCATCATCATCGCCTTACATAGTTTAAATCACCAACACGGTGAGAACATGCAGCCAATCAGCAGCTCGGTGATGACGTGACGTCGGCGCCTTTTCTTTGATCTTTTTCTCTACACCATGGGAATGTCAGTCAAACCGTCCCACGAGACGAGAGAAGAGTCGGAGGGGAATTTATCAGATGCTGAAGAATCAGTAGTGAAATGACAGCAGCTCCTGTCTGACTGGAACTGGATGTAAAACACAAGCAAACAGCTCTGCTTTAGAGAGCAGTCATGCATCTGCCTTCACTCACTTCTTACATTCAAATACAAAGATTTATAATATACTATTAACATCAATATTAAAATAAATAACTATAATTCATTAAGTGTAATTGACACTAAAAATGTAACACAGATAGCTATTTAAAACATTTTTTTCATTGACCTTAAAGAAAAAACAAAGCCTAAAAAACGACTCTTTTATTTAGATCTTAAAAACAAACTCCAGTTTATCTGAAACTGTAGATAAACCTGTTCAAACAGATTAAAATCTCCACAGGTATGTACAAGAAAATCCTTCCTAAAACAACAAACCTGCACCAACAGGCCAGGAACTGCCAGATGCTGCCTTTATTATCTAATAAATAAATAAATAAATAAATAAATAAATAAATAAATAAATAAATAAATAAACAAACAAACAAACAAACAAATAAATAAATAAATAAATAATAAAAACAAATTAATGAAATATAATGAAATTCAAAGATTTCTGTCATATATCTAAAAGATCACATGGTCACCCTTCATTATGTTTCTTTTGTAGAAATAATTCAAAAAGAAAAATGAGGAAAAAATTGATATATTTAGTTTAAAAAAACATCAGTACATATTTACAAGCTTAAACTGTTTTGTTTTATTTTTGTGAATTTTACCAAAACTGAATTTTAGGGTGAATTTTCAGTTATTTTATAATCAAATTTAGGTGTAATAAATCATGGGATAAATCAAATCTGATCTAATAAATGGAATTAATTCCCAGATTAAATTTTTTTTGCAAAAAACCCTAAAGAATAAAATGCTACATCTTACATCTAAAATAACAAGTTTTAACACCTTCACTTTCTAAAAGAACAAATGTCTTGGATTCCTAATTTATTATGATTTTGTGAGCATATAACATGTAAAAAAAAAAAAAAAAAAAAAAAAAAAAAA
>SSNR01000060.1:376957-415780 GCA_006937965.1 Callopanchax toddi | reverse complement strand
AAAAAAAAAAAAAAAAAAAAAAAAGAAATATATTGTTAAAATGTTGAAAACCAATGAATAATAATGATTTAGCTTGTTCGTAGTTACATTTGATGTTAAAGAAAATTTTTACACACAATAGAAATATTTTTAAAATCATAATCTAATAAAACTAATTACAAAAAAAGTAAATAAAACAAAAGGTATTAAAATAAAGCAGCAGCTGAGACGTTTTCAGCAGCTCTAACAGTTTTCTCTTTTGGCTGCAAACATGATTTTGTGGACAAATTACTTAAATAAAGCTCACAAATCAATTACTGTCAGATGAATATTGATCAGGAAAAACAAGGAATCCCCGTGTGAGACTTAAATGAAAATAATACAAATATAAACACATAAGGAGGCGGTTTTAAATACCAAATTTCATTGGAAGAGGAATCACATCATGAATACTTTTCTCATCCATCACTTCGAATCATTTGCATGTCCACATTTCCTCATTTTTGCTGTATTTTTCTGTGGTTGAACAGCTGCAGAAATTTGCAGCAAACAACAACATTTCAGATGACAGTTATTCATCCATGATTTTAAAAACACCACTTCATGCAAAACCTTTACTGGAAAAACTACTGTCCAACCGACCGGGTTGAAACACAGCAAACTGTTTTCTGCTGCGTCTCCCTGATCAGTGTTTGGGTTTGGCTTTAAAATGGTTTTAAACTGAGTTTGAGTTCAATTCTAAAGTGAAATCACCAAGTTTTCAAAACAGGATTTCAATCTCAAATAAAAAGAGAAAAAAAAGAGAATAAAATAAGTCAATTAATCTAGGAAGGACCACAAAAATAAGAACCAAACAAAAACCTCATCAATTATCATGAAGACAAGGATTTCTGATCAATTCCCAGCTGATTCTAAACACCTGAAGTGAAAATGCATCCAGCCTCCTGCAGAGACAGCTCCATCCTTAACTCACTCTTCAGGATTCTCCTTTTGGCTTCCTGCACTGCTGGAATTATCCCCCCGACTTTGATCTTGAATGATAGGACTGTTTCTAATCGTGGCTGTGAGGCGGACATCTCCACTGACCACCTGTAGGATTTTTTGTAACATGCCTCCATGCACTGTGTGATGTTACAACAATGCAGCTTTGGCAATGAGCACTTGCTCCACAAACTCCCTCAGAAATTCTTTATGCAAACACCTCCTCCCGAATTCTTGATGCCCTTATGTCATTAGCTGGATGAAAGGCAAGATGTTGCAAAAAAAAAAACACACTGAAATTTTAGGGGATACAAAGATGCCAGAGAAACAACTATAATGCTCTCATTTTTGGCAATACATTTCCCATGAGTGTTATAAAACTACTACTAAACTGATAATCCAGCAAATGGTGACAGTTCCTCATTAATCCAATAATAATAAATTAAACAGTAATACAGAGACAGAGCAACAACTGCCTGCAACAGGAATCTTCTTTAATACAGAAAAAGTGTGAAACTAAATCATCGATGAGCAGAAAGTTCTGCAGATGCGTGATATGCAGTTTGTACATTTCTTGGTATTAAGATTTCATAGGTTTTTTGTGTTTTTGTTCAAAAAGTCAAGCCAGCATGAGGACCATTAATTATATTTAACTATGCTTAACTCACAGCAGACGGTTTGACTTGTAAAAAAAGAGAAAGCACATTAACAAGGGCTGATTAGAACTTCTAAATGGAATGCAGCTCTTGTTATCAAACCTGTGTTTTCTCTACATGTCAAATCATCTGCTGTATAGCCCTATTAAATGTGGTTATTATATGCATCTTCTTTTGGTCCTAACTGAACCATATTCTGCAGTAAATGACTCCTAGTTTGGTGTTACTTCAGTGAAAAAAGAGAACTTGTGTCCTCTTTTAATTCATTTTCTCATTATTTGTGCAATGCATGTTTGTGTTAAATATATTTATTTGGATGCACCTGGGATATTTTTGTAATTTAAAGGCCAAACTTTCACTTAGTGAGTTTATTCTTTATGCAAATGAATGTCATCACTGGGTGCAAATTTTAATTAGATTTCAAGTTAGTTTAACAGGATAATTTGAGTGGTTTTCTGGGTTGTGATGCAAGAGGTTTTTTCTCCACTACCACATGAATGCTTCACAAATCTTTGTTTTCCAGTAAAAACAGAAGAAAAACATTTTCATGCAATTCATGAATTAATCAAACATTTTTAAAAATATCTACATGAACTTTGCATCAATCTCCTGCTTCAGCTGCTGAGCCAAGTTACCAGTAATCATTTTAGCAGGGTTATTGATTATTAGCAAGGAACCCCCTTTTCAAACTGTTGCACAGCTGAAAATGGAGCGAGGTATAAGCCTTCTTTAGGTTACTTTAATATATCGAACACCAACAACTGGTTGTTTGTTTACATGCTTAAAATGGTCAGAATTGTCGGGCGTTGTTAGACTTAAAGGAGGCTATTCAGGAACCACTGAGGTGCAGCAGAAGGTGTTGAAGGAAACATTCATCATTTCCATCAAAACTCTTGACAGCGTCATGTCCTGCTCATTTGCTGTAGTTCATATTCAGACTCATTTCAAGTGTGTTTCCCATAAAAACCAAGAAAACATCTAAAACTTTTGAATATGATTTATGTGATGAAAATTCTTTTACCAAAATATTTCAGATGCATATTTATGATTTCTTAATGCATCAAATATTCACTATTTGTGACGATCACTGTTCAACTTGCTGCAGGTGCAGCCAGTGGTGGGAAAATACTTTTGTCTGACTTGTTGCTCTTTGCTTTTGGTTGTCAGATCAACTAATTACAGTTACATATTTTTACCCTTTGAGAAGAGCAAAGCCCATTTTTTCACAACCAGCTTTTCTAGAAAGCTGAGAATGTAAAGTAGAAGCATCCCTGTTACCTGAAAGCAACCTTGTGTTCTGTTTCGATCCATCAGACATTAACGACAGCTTGTTGAGAGACAGGTCAGTTTCCCTACAGAGGAAATGTTGTGAGAAGTGGAACAATAAAGTCAGTAGCTTTGGCCAAACCTTCAGTTAACACAAGACACAGACCGTCTGGTATTCATTTACCTTTCTTCCACCCCTCCTTCATCCCTGCTTCCAACACTCCCTGTTTCACATGCTTGACCCTTTCTTCTGAACTCCATCAACAGTCATTCACATCATGTTCATCAAATCGGGGGTCAAATAAGCCAATGAAAGGGAGCCGCTTCCTAAATAATGTCAATATTTCTTTGCCCCACTGGAGGATAAACAGCTTTCTTTTTTGTGTCTCCCACTTTTTTCCCCTGAAGTCTGCCTCACTCAGACTGGCTCAGCTGCTGCTGCTGCTGTCTCTTCCCTGCAGCTCCTTCAGGATTTTCCCATGTTCATATCACTAGCCCTTGACTTTGTCACTCATTCAACAGCTGCTTGCTGATACCGCATCACTGTTGCAGCCTATTTCTCCCCCTTCTTTCATATGAGAACAAAGGCTTTGTTAAATTCTACTCAGACCTTGACACATGCAGAATGCAAGGACTTTCTGCACGAAAAAACTTTCTAAAATTGTGTCTGTTGGTGCTTTGGGAGGATCAACATCCTGAGGACTTCCACCTGGGATCACAACAAGTTCAGACTAAAACACACCGGGCCTGAGGTCAAAGAGATCCTGTAGCTTATCAACAAAACTCTGGTATTTGAGTAATGACAACAGACAACACAGTAATCTGATTACAATTAGCCTAAAAAAGTGTAATTAAGCAAAATGCAGGATTAAATTTGGAAAAAGTGTTGCAGTTTGCTGCACGCAGTGTGGATGAAGTAATGTTTTCTCCAAAAAGCCGAACAAATGAAACCATTCATACAAAACCTGGTTAATCTATGATTCACATACCGCTCCCAATAAAGAACAAAGAGGATCTGCCTTTAACACCAGTCGTTCAAAACAGAGAGGCGTGCAACAGAAGAAGTTAACCATATAGTTACCAAAACTTTTAAAAATAAACACCCCTCCAAGAAAACGAGACAAACCGCACACCTAAAGTAATCCTGCCTTTTACTGTTGCCCTTGTTTCTCTACATCTGCAGCAGGTGGCAACAGGTGGAGCAGAGATGAGACCAAGATTACTTCAACAATCAAACAGGGTTTCCCTCGTTTTGCCTCAGGTGTTCACCTACTTTCTTCTGTTGCTAATAATAACACAGGGCGCTCTGCGTCGGAATGAAGAAATCACACAGAAGAAATGAGGGGATGCAGATGTAGAGAGAGCAGAAAGATATGTCTTTAACAGGCAAACACACACATGTACACACATGTACACACATGTACACACAAAGTGTCGGATCTTCTTAGTGATCAGTTATAGAAACAAATGAGAAGGGGGTGGGGTGGTTTAGGGGGCCCTCCACAGTGGCAACTCTGGCAGATGTGCAACCTCATTACCGCACCACACGACATGTGTCCTGCTCTGCAACGGGCTGCAATAATCAGATCCGTTTGGGAATCTCAGGTGTTGGGTTATAATTTATAGGTCATATCTTTTGTATCTGCTGACTCTGCTGGTGGCGTCAGCCGCCCGGCTGCTGTGTGTGTTTAACGGCTACATGTGTCGCTCCCTATCTCGCTCCCCCGAGTGGCACAAAGGTAAAGGGAAGCTTAACAGCCTGGGAAAAACTTGAACAGTGTGAAATTACCTTGATCCAAAGATTCCTGCCGCATACCAGCCCAATGAACCCATAACAGAGCAGGCACTCAGTCAGAGCCCTGCCTACAGGGAACAGCTGAGACATTACAGAGGGGGAGAGAGGGGAAGGGAGGGGAGGGTGAGGGGCAACAAGGAGGTGAAAGAAAGATAAATGGGAGCAGGAAGGAGGCCAGTTTCTAGTTATCTCCAGTCTTCAGTTAGTAGTTTGGTATTTTTGAACAACTGGTTGGTGAAATCCTGACTCGGTCAAGCTTCGGCAACAGCAGCGCTGCACAACGTGGACAATGTATTTAATGCAATAATTTAATAATAATAATAATTTTACCTGAAAACATCTGTGCATCATTTTAGACAAAAAGAGTCTAATATTTCTACAGTTAGGCAAATCACAATAACTTTAGGAAATATCAGAAGATTATGATGCAAAAAAAGATGAAAAGAAAAATCCTGAAGAGTTTATTTAAATCAATGTAGATGCTTATTGACCTAATTTCTTTGTCAGTTTTGTTGCCTTCATAAAAATGATGCAAGACAAAATGTGATGATTTAAATTCTGCAGAAAGCACAGAGTTTGAACTAGTTAACCATCACAAACACGAGTGTTTTATATTAATAAGCTATATTTACATCTGCTAACTTAATCAGATTTCATTTATATTACAAAAACATTCTGGTTGCGGTTAGTATAAAGCTGAAACAATTATTTAAAACATTTAAATGCAATGACCTAATATTTATAGTCTCATAATAAAATAAAATAGTAAAAAAGATTTTGTTCCACATTTAGCCATAATGTTACATAAATGATTGGAAGACAGCTCAGCTTTAAAAGTTACACAATCTTCAAAATACAATATTCCCCATATTACTGATTTGGATGCCATTTGATTTTTTTGTGTATCTTTATTTAAGAAATTTACAAATTACCAAACTGATACATCTGACTTACATATAAAGTTAAACTTTAAATTGGCTGCATTACTTCTACATGTGTTTTATTGTTTGTGTAAACATCGGTGTGGCAAAATTGAGGAAACTATCCAACACCAGGAAAACAATGTTTCAAAAAAAGGTATTATTACTGTTTGGTGTAACTCATGGCTCTAACTTCTATTTAAAAAAAATGCAAAAATAATCCGGTTAATATTTGTCACAATAGCATTTATTTAAATGCAATAATGTAATGAACAAACAAAAATTAAACAGTTTTCAAACTGAACACAAGTAATAAAAACATTAAAAAAACAACAACACCAAGAATCTATGTGCACAGACATGTGAGTGAGTGTGTATGTACGGTGTGTGTTTTATAACTTGTCTTGTGAAACAGACAGAGAGATTTAAAAAAAAAGATCTTCCAAGATATTTTTTACATGGAGTGAATATTATTTATTTATGTATTAACCTTTATTTGACAAGGAATATTTCCACTGAGATTCAGAATCTTGGATTATAACCGAAATATGCTGATTGTTAATTTATTCTTTTATTAGAGTAAATTATAAAAAAAACATTAACCCTTGATCAGAATCTGGTAACAGACTCACTATACTTAGTACATTTAGCTCTACTTTAGTAGGGTTTTAACAAAGTAAACAATCTTTTTTTGTTGTAGCCAGTGCCATCTCTTAAGGTCATTACCACTTATTTTTTTAGTAGAAGTAAAAATGTTTAATTCATATATTTGATGCTAAAATATCTCTGCTTTTAGCTCATATTTATAAACTGAAAAACAAAGATGTTCTTGCCAGTTCTGGCAGAAAAACTGTGAATTGATTTGAATTGTTTTAATTTTCTGCATGCGCATTCTTCTCATTCAAAATAGCATTTTAAATGCAAGAGAAACAAGCTGGATAGTTTTCAAAAATATTTTAATGAAAATCAAATGAAGACTACCACCTGAACTGCTGTTAGACTGAACGCTGATGACACCTGATAACTGATGCATTCTGGGTGATTTAATCACCAAAAGTGTTTTTATCAAATTTCACTTTCCTGCTTTAAATGCACACAAACTCATTGCTGATGCCACACATTAAGACTTTCAGCAATTAAAAATCAGCAACATCATGCTTTTAAAAGCTGCTGATTGCAGCACATCCACCAGTTGTGTACTTGCTGAAATGTTTAGAAACTCAAATATTTTCTGTTATTCTGCATAAATGTGTCAAACTCAGACACAAAGCTTGGAAATAAAAGCACAGAATAAATACATTTTTTATTGTAAAAAATTTAGAGAAATAAAAAGAGTTATATGATTTTTTCCTCATACCCTTTAACTGGCAGGTTAACATTAATTATAACCTTAATATTCAAATTTTTTAATTTTTATTACTATATTTTGTATAATAACACTAATAGTTCCTAATGCAAAAAAGGCAAAATAGAACAATTGTCTTAGTTTTATTCTTGTTGTGGAAGTTAACGTGTTCATGAGTTTCTATTGGTATTAATCCTTAAAAAACCCAAAGCAAACAAAAAACACCAGCTATATTTATTCCTAATTGTTATTTTAATGTTATTTTCTTGCCGCTTTATTTGTGAGAGGATTCTTTTTCTAAAATCAATCAGTTAGTATGCAGAACTTTTTATAGTTCTCTACACGCCGACATTAACTAATCAAATCGAGGCGAATGCACTTCCGGTTAATTCATCACTTCCTGTGTTTGTTGGTTGCACCTGTTTGTTGTGTGGCAGCCAGAGAAGTTTATTCTTATCAGCCTATCTGCTGCGCTGCTGCACGTTTGGTTCTGCAAGTGAGACGACTGTTTATACACAATTAGAAAAACCTGCAACATATACGCTCAAGGTATTGATTCTGAAAGAGCCGGAAATGAGCAAAGGTGCACTCTGAGCCACATTTAGAGCAATGGTATTGGTAGTGTGCCATCAGGTGCAACCCTCCTGCAGCAGAGTGAGAGGTGGCAGAATCAAACTGCCTTTTGACTAATGTTTCTGTATTATACACAAACGTGTCATATATGATAGTTATGATAGTTCAATCCTTGAGACATGGCAGCGTTAGGAATAACTTTAGAGTTTTTAAATCTATATTGGGCTGCTTTTAGCATTTTAGAACATTGATTACTTGGCACGGCAAAACTATATATCCAACTCCTAAAACAAAAAGGGAAAAACGTGATGAAAATTGTAACAGATTGGCCACTTTCTTTATCACCAATCGTAAGCAACTTCTATGATCTATAAAAACACGATAATGCATTTATTTTTTGGTCTGTATTGATCAAAAAGTTTCCCCCTTGGAAAAACAATTTGCTTCTATGAACAAAAAGTCAACTTATATTTGTTCAAACTATTTTTTTCACAATTTTTCTCAACTTACTGCGATTCTTACAAACTGTGACATAAAGGCGGTGCACTAGAGTTGATCTGGTGCACACTGTATACATACAGGAGAAGGTCATGCATAAAAGAACCTAACAATCAAAATGATTTCTCCATGGTAACTTTAGTAGGTAGAAACACTGATCTGCATAACTTACACTTCATAGAATTTACTCAGTACTGATGTGAGTTTGAGCAGGCAGGTATGCATCACTCTTGTTTCAATATGACATCTTTTCTCTACTCAGTTTTCATAATGCAAACTGACTGAGACCTGCTTCAGCTCCTTTCTGTCAAATACCTACAGCAGATGGAAATTGAAGGTCTCCTCTTACTGTGCTTGTTGGCTTGTTGTTTTTCAATGATTCATTGTAGATGCTTTATGGTTTTAACCTAACATAGTATAATCTAAAGTCCACACATGAAGGTAATAGAAGGTTTTTAACAAACTAGATTAAATAACATATCCAGTTTCCTTTGGTTATTCATAGCCAGGTCAAGAAGGTAACAGGTCTGGGAGGGAAGTCTCCCAGACCTGAAAGGATATTAATAACTTCCAGCAAGTTCTGGGTCTGTCCTGGGGTCACCTCCATGAGGGACATGCTAGAATACCTCTAAAGGAAGCTGATTGGGTTGCAATAGTCTGATGGTTGAAACACCTCAGCTGAAAACTTCTGATGAGGAGAAGCAATGACTATTTTCTAAGCTTCCCTCAGATGATAGAGCTCTGAGGAAGAGTTTACCCACTTAACCAAGGTGGTTTATTTCAGCTGTTTGGATCCTGGATCTTGGTCTTTTGGTCATGATTCTAATCTCTTGACCATAGGTGAAGCCTGAACTGTTGGAAAACCAGTAAATCCTTTGGACCACTACAGCCCTCATTACTGAGGACAGAGCTTCAATCATTTGATCCATCTCTCACTAACAAGACACCAAGACACTAAAACTCTTCAGCTTGAAGCAGAAACCCATGTCCAGCCTAGAGGGAGCATTCCAAAGTTTTCCAGTCGAGAACCATGGTCTCAGACTTGGGAGGAGCCCCTTTACACTCAGCTTAGATATTTTATTTTACCATAAGACTTTTTTTAACCAGAACTTTGACTCCTGCCTCAGTCATAACTGTTCAAAACTGACATTTGTCTAGTAAGGTAAAGTTTGTATTTAAAACTCAACTTAAAACCTGTAGTAGCATCAAACAGCTGCTAACTGGGACTAGATAAGGGATTTTAACACACATATGATTGTTTGGACCCACAAACCTAAATCTAAAACATATTCCTGAAAAAAACATGTTATGCATCTCCATGTGATCAGAACAGACAAAAGGTTTGTTCACATCCTTTCCGGATTCGGACATTCTTACAATCAGCAACAGAACAGGAGTTTATTTAATCTCATCTGTTGATGACTCAAGTCCTAGCTGGAGTCAGTTACTTTTAAATCAGTGAGATCAGTGAAGGCCTCCTGTTTCCATGAGCCATTCTGTCCAATATAATTCCACAGTATCAAAGTGGTTTTCTACCTTAGGAGCTGGGAAGCATTGTGAGGAATACACATAAACCCAACTTGTGTTCATTCCTCGCTGGCATGGCGGCGGCAGACTCATTCATGTTCCATTACCTCTGGAATGTCTACAGTGGAATAAGAGAGCAGCCGCACATCACAGGGTGGCATTCACCTTTCAATCACCCCCCACCCCCCCACCCAGCCCCTTACCCCTGTAATCATGTTAGCTCATACATAATCACATTTCAATTACTGACAGGAGTGTGACCCTTGCCTCCCAACATACTTAATCTAATACATGTGTTTCCTAAAAGACAGAGGGATGCCTTGTTTGGGTGGAAGGATGGGAAAAGCATGCTGCAGGATGCTTTGTCATGCTGAAGCTATAAAAAGGAATGCCACAGTTTTCTTCAGGTTCAACCTGAGAATCTATTTTTAGGACATATGCTGAATGTTGTGCTGGGAACTGATGTAAACATTCGGGGGTTTTGATTTGGATTGGAGGGAAAATTGAGGAAAAAAGTGAGTGAGAGAAAATAATGATACACCAGAGGTACATGCAAGAATGCAAAGCTAACAATTGGCAAGTGTGTGTGGCCTCTGAGCCCCAGGTCTTACTGCTATCCCATCGTTCAGGAGAGTAGAGAGAAAACACCAAAGACACCCTGAGCCATAAATCTACCCCCCCTTCCTGACTGGATAAGGTAATGCTTTCCTGCAGGACATTTTCTCTTCTTCCTTAACTTTCTCTCTTCCTCTTCTTCACTCTTTCTGTCTGCAGTGTTTTTCACTTTGTAATTTCACTCCGTCACTCTGGTTCTGTGTGCTTAGCGGTCTTGTGTCATTATTATGGGCCAATTTGTGTCAATGCTAACATCCCATTCATCATGTGGGGGAATGGTTTCCGCCAGGGCTCAGGGGGCTCACATACCTCACCTCTCACATTTTCACCATGGTGGCATCCGCTCTGCTATGGGGTCAGAGGTCAGAGTTCCAGACCTCCTGAGTGATCACTGACTTCTCCGACTTTCCTGCTAACCCCTCCCTGCTCTCCCACAGACACACCACCCATTCCTCATCCCAGCTCTGCCAGATCTTTTCCATTTCCAGGCGTATGTTCAGTCCAGACAAAAAGTCGACAAAACGTTTATTTAAACAGAAAAGGTGTTGCACCCCCCCCCCCTTTATGTATGTGTTCATATATGTGCTGCTGCCGGTTGAGTAATGTCTATAACACACCCGTCAGTTCACAACACACCCACTTCTCCCTTTTTGTACAAACTCAAACTTTGTAATAATTAGTTAAGAAGGCACTGTGTAGGTTACAGGAATTACTCAGAAGTTTCATAACTGTGCTCAATAGGGTGTCATTAGCAAAGAAAAACTATATATTATGGTCTTAAACAAGAAAGTATATAAGTACCTATGACATCCCTGTGGTGCTCCATAATTCAGCCAAGTAGTTGAGAAGGTAAAATTATCTAGAGTGATTGAAAATGGTTATATTTTGGGATAAATGAGCCCAAGTCAGTTTAAAGTAAGGTGTTGTTTATGATTTTCTGATAAAGTAATTCAATGGATGCTTTATAAATAAACTGAATTGAAATAACATTTCAGAACTGTAGTTGAATCTGCTTTAAGGCTGTTGAATCAAAGAAAATTTATCTCCCAAGCATCAAGTAAGCATGTGCATCTGTTTGTAGAGAAACAGGAAAAACATTTGGTCCAATAAAAACAACTGTTTCATGGTTAGAAACCAGTGTAATACTGATACAATTTGAATAATTTGATCAGACTTTTGCCGTTGGAGAGGAAGCCACTAAAAGTTGTAGTCAATCGCTGGAACTCGTGTCAAAGAGCTAACATGCTCCATACATGTCGTTTCCATTCCCAAGCTTCAGCCCACCCACCTACCCTCCAGCTCCATGTACCCACCCCCATCACATCAATGGCTGACAGCCCTTACTCTCACTGAAACCCCAGCATGCGGGTCGATGGTTTATTTCTTATGAATGAAGGAACCAAATGAAAGGACATTCCTGCCTCAGCTCAGAGAGAAAGCAGCTGGCTCCTTTGGCGAGTTCATGAAACATCCATGTTTACATACATGTACCACACAGTAGAATTTAGGCAGCATGTGACTGAAGGGAAGAATGAAAACACGAGGATGGGAAAAAATGGGGCCAAGGATGTTTATGCACATGGAGTATCTTTGGAGATGCTGAAACACCACCTGTGGATGTGGAGCCTGTGAACTGCAGTCCAGGACAAAGGAGGAATTCAAGCCGATGTCAAGGTGAAGGGTCAGAGACCTAAGAGCTATGTCTTTATCTCAAACGTGTTTCACATGTCTGCTTCAAAGCTATTTAATTGATGTTGTTTTTTTTTCTTGTTTAGAGTGTGGCTGAAGAACTGTGCAGCTGACCTTGTGATTACACAACACAGCAAACATTTCAGAAAAAAAAAATCAGAGAGTAAGACATCAGCTGAGCTGAAAGGAACCTTGTTGTGAGGTTTTCCTTGCTTATTTTGGGATGGTATTTGGTGTAAATCTGTGCAGAGTGAGTCTGGCTCCGTTGTGTCGCAGGCTGCCAGACACAGGCAGGCATAGGGAAGGAAGGCATGCGGGGCGAGCAAGTCCATCTACATTTCTCTTTTTGCCAGCTTCTAATTATGCCCAATTACACCTTTAACACAAGTGGGCTGCTGTGGACATTTCTCAGGGTGTGAGGTCAAGCATTTCCTGTGTCTGTGAATGACCCAACGTCAAGGGAATTGTCTTGTGGGGGCCTCCTTCCCCCCCCCCTCCCTCCATCATTCACTCTCTGTTTTCTGACCCCTCCTCCACTAAGCTTCAATCCCAGAACTCCACCATTCACCAATGAGTCTGATAGTTGGGGGCTTAACCTCTGTGACTTTTCAGTTTTTTTCTTTTAAATGCAAACAAACAGGAAAAGGCACGCACATCCGACTCCCTCCTGTAAGCACGTGTTTCAACAAGGACGCAAATACACATTTAAGCATACCATGCATCCTCCAAGACTCTGAATAAACAAAACATATTTGCATAGCTTGAGAATCCCCCCTCCACAAAATCCCATCAGGTTTAACAATGACCATTGGTTATTCAGATCCCAATGATGCAGGTAATTCCTTTCATTTTCCATTGTCAACAACATACCTTAGGTGGTTTTTGGTGTAGTCCTGAATGCTAATTATAGATAGGATCTAATCCCATAATCTAATTGTTAAGAGTGTGTGCGTCAACATGTCTGAGTCACATCTTCATAAGAACCAACAACCCACCTCACAATGGTAGTGTACTAACAGGTTGGGTTCCCACACCCAGTAGGAAGATAAATACTCCATAATCACCTCCTATCAAAACAGACAACGTACGCAGGCTGAGCTGAAAATGGTGCATTCCATGGGAAATCCATAGCGAGCAAGTACATGTTTGCTCCTCCGCACTGACATTTCAGAGACACAAGGGAGAGATTAGAGACACATATGGGAGGGCCACAAAATGAGGATGAAAGATGGCTGAGGGAGATGGGGGTTAGGCCCCTGTTTTCATAAGATGAATTGGTGGTTGAAGTGGCATCACAATGAATGAACTGACTGAAGGTAAATCTGCAAGTAGTTCACTTGAGTCAACTTGTGAATGATGATTTGCCATAAAAGATCTGGAAATTGCACAACCCTCTGGCAGACGAAGCTTAAGTAGGAAGTGACAGTTATGTCACATTTCTGAGCCTAATGGGAACAAAAGACTGGTTACACACCAAGAGAAGTGGGGAGTGGGAGGAAGAGTGAATGAAATACTTCACAGGCAGGAGGATGATTGTTTTAACTGTTAGTAAAATCATCCATCTACCCACCCACTTCCTTACAACATAAGTTAATGTCCAGAATTTAAAAACAAAACGATTTTACACCAAAAAAAAGGAAAAGTGGAAACAAAAATAACAAATTCCTTTATTGTTTCTCAAACATGAAGAGTTTAGTTATTATTGGAGGTGGGGAAAAATGAAAGAGGTCATTCATGAAAATCAGCCAAGATATGAAGAAACCACACTTGTGTCAGAAACAGGGAGTTGAAAGGCTGAGCCAATCCTTATTCTCAGCTGTTGTTCCAAGCTGCACATTTATCACACAGGCACTTCCCCGGCAAGAAAAGACCCTCATAGGCAGCCACGGAGGGGTGCAGGCTCGCTCAAGTGACTATAGATGACCCTGAATACCAGAGAGTGGAAGGTCTGGGGGATGAAAGGAGACCTTGTCTTGGTCTCTGTCTGTCCGTGTGACTCGGAGTGCTGTCCTGAGTTAAGGTAGAGTGAACCTTGAGAGAGAAACAAACTACCTGGCAAACATTTGTGAGCTGGACCAGTGTTATAGGCCAAACGAAGAGGAGTGGAATATAGACTAAAACTATTAAACACACTCAAGTCTCCTCCTTCACATTATTCACCTTGGAAAATGTGAACAACATAGAGAAGGTGAAGAGTTGGTGAGTGCAGGCGAGGGAGTGAGAATCAGGTCGAACATTTAAAATACTAAAGAGCATTGTGTGTACCATTTGAACAGTTATAGGAAAGCTTTTCCAGGTTTTGGCCATCTGTCACTTGTATGAGCAGTGCGGTAGGAAATTGGGTCTTTGAGTTGTTTGGCTTGGGAATAATGAGCCACTGAAAATTATTGGTATAGATGACCTCTTTGCACCATTCTCATATGGAGCCAATTGAGATGCAGCACTAGAGGCCTCTTAACAATCGGGGATAAATCAATTGGCTGTTACGGGTCAGGGGTACGAGTGCTGCAGGAGGTAGGCCTGGGAAAATGGTAACAAGGTACTAGCTGGAAGCTTTTTGAAAAAATAATAAAGGCCTTGCTTCAGTCCAAGTCACATTAAAATGCTTAAAGAATGTGTTGTGAAAATGAAAAAAAAGTATTAAAAGGCATAATTCACCAGTTAACATCAAAGAAGGAATGTGCTTTGATGTTTACAACATGCAAGAAAATTTTGAACAAAATCTAAATTGATTAGTTCTCAATATTAGTTCCTAATAGGGAGACAATATCTGGAACTAAAACGTCTGAACACAAATGATCTCTGAATGACGGAGGATCAGGACCGTAGTGATCAGACACTGATCTGACCTGTTGTGAGGAGAGAGCTGAGACAGAAAGTGAAGCTCTTGATATGCGTTCCAACCCTTGCCTATAAGCTTAATGATCGTGGTTACAAGCGGCTGAAATGAGTTTCATCTTTAGGCAGGCTGGGCTGAGTCTTAGAGATGGGGTGAGGAGCTCCGACATCCTGGAGGGACTCAGAGTAGAACTGATGCTCCTCCACATCGAGAGGAGCCAGAAGAGGTGTTCAGGCATCTGGTTAGGACGCCTCTCTGGCATGATATCAAGCTTGTTCAGCCAACAGGAGCCCCCAACAGGTCAACCCAGGACACACTGGAGGAGTTATATCTCTAAGCTGGCCTGGGAACGCTTTGGGTGGAATAAGTTTTATAGCTGAAAATTAAAAAACACTGACTATATGAGCAAACAAAATGTAAAGATAAAAAGAAGAAAGAGTGCTAAACAGACTGAGGGGATATACAGAACGAGTGGAGGATGAATAAAGAGGTATGCAGTAACGCCAAGCCCTCTTCGGATGCCCCACAGACAAAACAGACCAAACACTTGATAAGAGCAACGTGAGAGACATTCCTCAGCTGAACGCGTGCTCTGATGAGGGCATGCTGTGTGGTCAACACTGCTCTCATGACTGATACCAAAAATCCAAGTTTCTGCAGCAGCAAAATATGGTATGTGATAACAAAGATAATAAGAAATAATTTATCCAGGATGCTACAGAAGACAAAACTTTTTCTAATGTCAGAATTTCTAGAACAAAAGCAGCAACCACTGAGTCAGATTTTCTGTTTTAATCATCAGGTAGTTAAAGGTTATTCTTTCCACTATTGGTGATGAAAAAGTTGTTTTTATTACTTACATACATTTAAAGCTGAAAAGAGTTGAATAAAAATGCTAATGTTTACGAGTTGTGTCCATGTTCACCTTAGAGGTGCTGGTATCCAGGAGTTAGGTGTTGCTCCAGTTTATGTCTGGTTGGTCCAGTTTCTCAGATCATTTTGTCTAATCAAACCTCCTCAGCAGCTCTCAGTCACCTCCCTGACAGTTTGTCTTTCCCATGAAGTTTTGTATGCATACTGGAAAAGTCAGTATATCCCCAGGTAATCTGAATGAAAAGGGCATTTTCCCTGAGCTTTTCTCGTTTCAGCAGCACCTTGTGTGGACCTGTTAGGTTATTTCACATCTGCTTTGTTTCTCATGACACCTTAAGGAGACCTATACAAGTGACATCAGGGACATTTATAGTTTTGGACAAACTGAATAAGCCTGAACTCGTATTTTTCACTTAAAGTGCCCATGACATGGTTTTCCATGTTTTCTGACTTATCTATCATGTTGCAACGTTGAGTTCTCACCTTAAACCTGCCAGAAAGAGCAAAAAAC
Organism: Callopanchax toddi; assembly: GCA_006937965.1. Classification (NCBI taxonomy): domain Eukaryota; kingdom Metazoa; phylum Chordata; class Actinopteri; order Cyprinodontiformes; family Nothobranchiidae; genus Callopanchax; species Callopanchax toddi. The sequence continues at coordinate 399,713 of SSNR01000060.1, read as the reverse complement.
GGCGTCCATCTGTCTCCTAGTACAGCCAGTGAGAAGCTCTTCAAGATTTCAGACCCAGGTTTCAAACAGTTTTTTTCACTCCAGCCCGCTATGAGGTCATAGTGATCCGGACTTGCTTATATGGTAAATTCTCCGCCCACATGCACGTTCACGACAACTGGAGAGAGGCAGTGCCGCCGCCATTGCCCATAGACCGTGTAGTGTTTAGTTTCAGTTTCATTTCTCTTTCACGCGACGGCACTGCCCCCTGCTGCAGCAGAAGTGTCAGGCTGCCAAATAAGGAGAAACCCAGCAGAACCGGAAGGCGGCGCTTTCTTCTGATCTCTGAGTTGCTCGTTAGGAAATAATTACAGCGTATTTTGAGTTATAATGGTGCAACGCTGATCTAGAGGCATCAAAGATTACACCTGTTTAATATAAAGTGATTTAAATATGGAGTCACAGGCACTTTAACAAAAAGCAAAAATAAGTTTAAATTTTTTTAAATAAAAGGTTGGTTTTGCATGACTGCCATAAGTAATTTTGAAAAATAACTACATAATAATTTTGTGTCACATTTTCTCTTTTTGCTAGTAGAAAGACACAATGAGAGTACTTTCTCACATTAAAAACAATGTTGCCTGATTGATCAGAAACACAGGGATGGAGTTCACCTGCTTTCTGCTGCCTTGCATCAACACATTTTGCGACAGAACTAACAAGTTGAGCTGATCAAAGGCGTGTGAGGTCAGTTTTAATTGTTCTGCCACATCTCCAAACAACATGCATTTTTCCCCAAGGTCTGCAGTCTGCAGGTTATTATAGCACTCTTTGTTCTTACAACTTTGATGTGGATAAAAAAATATATAATTTGATCAAATGACAGAGTGAGCATCTTTATCAATTTGTTATCAAAATGGACAATTGAGTGATGACATTATAATAATGCAATTTCCTGTGGAAAACTTTTTTCCATTTCTCTCCAATGCATCTGAGCAAGAAAGACGCAAAAAACGTAAAGAAATTAACAGACAGAGACTTTGGTTTAAAAGATTTTGATCAAAAAACATTTCAACCCAACAGATCTTATAGTCATGAGGCATATCAAGTCTCTGTTTCTCATCCTATTCTCTTGTTCTTTGAGTTATGAGGTGCCATGATAACTTGCTACATGGAGACAGCTGCCCTGACAAACCATGACGAGCCAAACAGAGAAGGAAGTGATGCTTCAGGAGCTGCTGGTAGAATATCGGGATCACTGCTGACTAGCAGTGACAAATGAAGATGATGAACAGACACAAGAGGGAAATGATGGTATTAAATTACACACACAAGGATTCACAAAAACACACAGGCAGTGAATCAAAAAAAAAAAACAAAGCTCATAATGAGCTGATGTGTAGTTCTGAATGTGTAGAACAAAGATTAGGGGCCACATCTTCAGTTTTTGGCAGCATTGCTGCTCTGAAGTCAAATTAAAACAACAGTTTTTAAAACGTTTCAATAAATGTAGAATTGCATATGTGTATTATTTATTAAAAACAAAAAGGGCCAAGCATGTGATATTGCTGTTTGTTTGTTGGCAAAATTGTGTTTGAGCAAACAATCATCTACTTAAAGAGTTCAACCTGACAGGATATTTATCTTACAGACCTACAACCAACGTAATGGTCTTACATAAGATTGTCATCTTCCTGTTCAGAAGTGAACCCAGATCAGTGGTTCCCAAACGCTTCAGGTTCTGACCCACAAAACAACAACAACGGAAACTTGTGACCTCAACATCATAGGTTAAATTATACTACCACTGATAATGAACGCATTTAACAAAGGCACAACAATACAAACAATGTCAACAACTATAGTATAACTGATACTGATTTAGTGATACCAGAAAAGCTTGGATATTAGAACTGTCCAAACTCTACCATTAAAGCTAATACAGTTTAATGCATGTCTAGCATAACCTAACTACTTTTATATAAAACATATGGGTTGATCAACAACAAATAGTTAAAACTAAATTATCTTTTTAAATCACAATGTGTCAGAGTTGCACATGTTGCTCTCAGCCTGTGCAGAGAAAAGGCTCTCATTATGTAATCGATGCAAACAAACTCGCATGAACTTCTTCAAAAAGCTAAACGTTTGCAGCTCTTTGAGATGATGCACTGATTGAACCATAGCAGCAGAATTCATCAATAGGTTGAGAACAATGAGAGCAAAGAAACACAAACAAAATCCACAGAAAATATGCTTCTTTATTATTTTTAATATTCAGTTTTGATTCTTTATAGGAAATGATTTTGTCCATTTCATTTAATTTCTGTCCTTTTTTAATGTCAGTGCAAAATGAGAAAAATACTAACAAGACGAACCAGAACATGAGTTGCTTAAAAAAACAACAACTTTTTTTTTTGTAGTTTCCCTCATGTGACAAGATGTGAAGCGAGCGAGGTGTGCATTAGCATTAGCATTAGTGCATCTTTAGTCCAGATGTTGATAAACCTTTATAGTCATAATATGTAAGATTATTTAAAAATAACTAATACTGGTGTTTATTTTCAACAATTTTAACATTTAAATAAAACATTTCAGGTGCAGTCTGATTAAATAATCATTGAGCTTTAAAAAATGTTTAATTTAAATAATTATTTTGTGAAGAGTAGTTCTTAATCTCAGTTTTATTAACTTATAAAAACAAAATATTATTTCTAAAAAGAACTTAGAACAGTAAAAAAACCTGTAAAAATAAATAAATGTGACTTGCCTGACTATATTTTACAATCTCGAGGTTTTTCCTGTTCAGTCTTTTAACCTGCTGATGTTTAATACAAAGTGCATTCAACTGTTTTCTTAACAACAGTTTACTAATAAAAACTCTTGATGGTTTGACTTTTCTAAATACTTTAAACATCTTTTTAATCATCCATCGACTCAAAGACAATGATTGGAGTGACTGAAGAGATACAGGAAATGACAGAAAAAGCAAGAGAGAAAGTAAGAGGAGAAGAGAGAGAGGGGAGGGCGCTCTGCACAAAGAAGTCTGGATTAAGTCATGAGTGGCAAGCGACATAGGTTGGGGTTGAATTTTTAGTGAATGAGATCACATCCTTTTCCCTAAACAGAGAAGGAACTCATCCTCGGGTGGACAGGACGGCCAAGCTGAACTCTGCCACTAACTGTCTGTCTGTCTGTCTCTCTCTCTCTCTCTCTGTGTGTGTGTGTCTGTGTGCAGCAGTGTGTGTGTTCAACAAACGGGACATCCATTACTGAGCTGAGACAGCGGCATGCAGCTCTGGCCCTGCACACGTTAGACTCAACACATGTCAGCAAGCTGCACTAAAGAGCTCCACCAAGAAGTGACTGTCTGTTTGGGTCATCCTGCAGGAAATACTTCATATTAGTGACACTCAGTTTTCTGTGAAACCTATATATTATTTTCTGCAAAGCTTATGTATGAACTCTCTGAGGGAAGCTACAAAAAAGCTTTTTTAAGCAACTCATGTTGGCAATGTTGCCTGCATGAGAGTGTATGTGTTCATTAGTAAAATATCTCAGAAACCAAATAATGAAAGTCTCATAATCAACCACTGGATCTTCATCTAATTTCAATCCAATTCAAGATGGCTGCCACAGTTAATCTTAACCACATTAAAAATGGCTTTACTTCTGTTCATTTGACAGATATTGAGCTGAAATTTGGTGTGATAGTACTAGCTCAGAGTCATCACCATCATACACCCCAAGTGCTAAACATTGCACTACACTTTTGCTTAGAACTTTGCCATTAACTGTTTGAGAATCAACCCTGTATAAAACCCAGAGAATTATAATTAAACTGTTAGAACTCAGTCCAGTTTACAGATATTGAGTTAGTGTCATGTAGGAGACATTCACAGCTGTAACAGATGCTGCAAGGTCTGGTTAAATTGCTTAAGATCACACATACATTTTTCCCAGTTTTCACCAAAATGTCTCAAACGCCACTATTTCTAAACAAGAAAATCTGATATATACGTTCAAAGAAAAGTCATTAAATGGAATCCTACATATAAGATTATACAGTACAGCTCAGTTCAGTCCGATTTGTTTCAACTGAAAATAATCCAAAGCAGATCCAGAGTCAAATCAAATAATTTAAATTAAGCCAAACCAAATAATTCATGTCCAGTCAATTCAAATGTAACTCAATCCAATGAGTCAATACTTGGTGCAGCTGTGTTGAATGTTTTATGTTGTTGTCCATGTTTCCTCTCCACTGTATTAGAAGAAACGGTTTATAGAGATTAGTTAAAACAGCTCTCAAAATAGAAACACTGCACCAGTTTTTGCCAAGCTAACTAATTGTTATCTCCTCTGACGTGTTGTTCTTTGAATGTGGGCAGTAAAAAACAGACTGATCTGACATGAGAACGTTTGTAGCACAAAATAAGTTAATAGAAAATGTCAAATAGATGTTGAAGTAACTCATTTAGTTTTTTATTCTAAAGTAAGTAAGCTGCTTAAGCAGGAAGGATCTTCTGTGTTGCATTAGATCTGAAGAGGTAAAACACAATTCCTGATATACTGGCTGGATCCTCATCAGCACGTCAAGTTTGTCCATCTTAATCACAAGAGATCTCACGCTCCCTATTACGACCAATCGAAGCAATGGTTTCTCTCTCTACTTTTTCCTTCATCTTTACATCCACATCTCCATACTTGCTCTTCATCTCTTCTGAGATTTTGGGTTGCAATTTTGATTTTATTGGAGCTTTTGAGATGTCAGTTAGCTGCTCCCTTTTGTAAACAATTAGCTGTAATTATGCATCATAACAAATGGCCAAAAAGTAGAAAAGATGCAGCAAAAATCCTCCAAGCAGCACAGCATCTCAACCTGAACAAAACTAATGGCTTCAATCAGAAAAACAAAGAAGAAAAATTCCCCAAACAAAAATCTCTTAACAGAGCTACCGAAACAAGCTGTGGCGCCATTCTAGAACACTTATGCTCATTCAGAATTATAAATAAAACCAAAAAACCACAAAACAGCTACACTGATGGCATTCTTCATTATTGTTGGAGGCAAATGTGACGTGCACGTAGGTCCGTCAAAACGCCTGGGAAACAGACAGAACCAGTCCTTATTCCTTCATCATGCGTTTATATAACCTCATCTGAATTTGTGTGACAGTACTTCTGCTCTGTTAACAACTTTATGCACATGATGTCAAATAACATGGTGAGGAAATAGGTAACAAACTTTATTTTGACTGTAAATTTAAAAACAGTGAACTAGACAGATATTTGTGTTCATGTGGAACACGCTGGAACTCTTTCCTGGAAAAAACACAGCGCTCATGGGTTTCAGTGTCTATAAATCAAATTTCTTGAGGGAATTCTATCAGGAGAACAGTGAGAACAACGCAGATTTACTTTTATAGAATTTATGTGCTTTCCTTTTGTAACAGAAAGGAGAAAACCGAAGCGCTGGATCACACCAGGAGTGCGGGTCTAATCTTGATCTTTATCACACATGTTAGGTAGCGATCACAAAGGAAGATGGAGCCCACTGCCTCTCTGTTGCCTTTCCTCTTAGGTTTTAGCTTTAAAAGCCAATCCACTCCTAAACAGTATTTCTTCTTTTTCCTTCTGTGCTCTTCACGTTTTCACTCTATTTCTAAGATCAGACATAATTACATGTAAATGCAGGGGAGGGGATCAGAAAATAGTAAAGAGATAAACTGTGAGAATGACAACAAAACAAATGGAGAAATTATACCATTTGAAACTTATTATAGGAATTTCCCTCCCTTCCTCCTTTCCCTTTCTCTCCACCCTCCCTCCACCCCTCTCCAGTCTGGGCTTTCACTTTGGGGGGCCCTCAGCTTCCCTCTCTGCTGATCAGGGACCTTTCAAGGTACCCTGATGGATGCTAATGCCGGACTCTTTCAGATCGTTTTACAGCCGCAGCCTTTGATCTGCCAGCAGGCCTCTCTCCACGGGCTGCCTGTCCTGAGAAAATGTAAATCCCCGCCTTACAGACACCTGTGAAAAAAATGCAGCAGAAAGGGGACAGACTCTAAAGAAAAGGGTGAAGAAAAGATACAGTATTGTGACATTTGGAAAAAAAGGGGTATAGTTTAGATTGCAGCAGAGTGAAAAAGAATGAGATGGAAATTGTGCAGAAATAAGAGTAAGTGGCAAAAAAGGAGGACAGAACTTTAGAGAAAAGAGTGGAGAAACTGAGACATGGCAACCAACAAAGACGGAAAAGAGGAATGGTTACCACAAAATGAGACAGAAGGGACAAGGATGGAGCTAACAGAAAGAAAGGCAACAATCGCAAAAAAAAAAGAAAGAAAGTTAATCTAAGAAGCACAGCATGGAAGACAGGAGGAGAATAGCAAGAGAGAGCGAAAGCTAGATGAAAATAGTGGACAAAAAGTTGGTAAATGGAGAGACAGATGGACATTTTGACTTGGGAAGAAAGTAAAAGAAAGACTGAATGCGAGCCCAGGCAGACATATGGGGCCTTCTGTGCAGCTCAAGGGGCGGATGTGTTTGTGCAGAAGAAAATTTAGGAAGGAAGAAGTGAAAAAGAAAGTGTGGTGAAGGGGACAGTCAGAGGGAGAGACGGGTGACAACAGTGAAAGAAGCCTTCCTAAGCAGAGGCAGCAGCAGCGCTCTGAATAGTGGGATTGCTGCTGGACAGCTGGATGCAGCTGATCTTTGGACAGATTGTGGAGGAGCGCTTGTCTTCCTGCAGCCAGCTGCTGTGTGCAGAGGCCCACAGTGACAGCACAAGGCTCAGAATTGATGGCTAGAGCTGGCATTTCTATGGGGCGGTTAGATGGAGAGCAGTGATGGGGACTTCTCTGAAGTCGTGTGGACTGTACAGCCACAGTGGAGCACAGCTGCCAGCCAATGTAACCTATTCAACAAACAAGGACAAAAACAGAGGACGAAAGGACAGATTTCCATTATTACGATCCTCCTGTTCTTCTACTCTTCTGATTTTAGCTGCATGAAGTCATTTCTTTCCTTCCTTTAGAAGACGAGAGAGGAAACGGCATTCATAAACTACACAAATGACACTAAAATTATCTCAAGCCCTATGAGAGTCAGAGCTGAGCTGAAGCCACTTTATACAGATGTGACTCATCTTGAGTGAGGAACAGACACCTGTTAACTCCATCTCTTTTATTTAGACTGGCATTGAAAAGATTCATAGTGAGGAAGGTTCAGTTTGGGCTAATTTGCTCGATCAATAAAAATAAAACTTCCTGTTTGTAAAACAAAGTTCGTGTTGGATTCCACTGAGATGATTTAGATCCTTTCCTTTTGATCAACACCCTCCTACTCCTTCATGCTGTCACCCACACACTCCGCTGCTCTGTCTCCCTCCACCTTCCTGCTGTCCTATCAAAACAGGAATGATGTCATTCTCAATGCAGCTCCGGATGGGAAGAAAACCAAGCCCAAGGTCCACAGTAGCAGCAGCATCCTCCTGTCTTCATGTCTGTCTCTGTCTGTCTGTCTGATCAGGGCGCATCCGGCCATCCTGACTCCCCTTCGACTCCCCCAGGCCTCTGTGTTAGGAGGAAGGAAGGAAGGCCCTGCGGTCACACAGAAGGGAGGGCTTTGGAGAAAGGAAGGGAGGAAGTGTGAAAGGGTGTCTTAGCTGGAGCTGATCCACTTCACTGGAGCCTCTCACTATAGAAGGGCTGTTTGGACGGTGACAAGGACAAGCACAAGTGTGTGCATCTCCAGAGCCGTGCACAATAATCAGGTTAAAGAGAGCTGCTGTGTATTGACAGCTCAGCTCTAAATACTCTTTATACTATTCTCGCCTGTAAACCTGTTGGGTCACTGCGGGTTGTGTGAGGTTGTCGGGAATGACTCGGCTTCTGAAGTCACTGCTCAACAGACCTCGATGGAAAATCAATGACTCATCATGTTGGGTGACGGCGACAAACACGGTGGGTTTAGCACAGCAACAAAAACCTCCACAGTCGTACACACAAAACATTTACTCCCACACACACACACACACACACACACACACACACACACACACACACACACACACACACACACACACACACACACACACACATGAATAATCTGTTTTTTTGCATAGGAAAAAAAGTGTGACTTCTACACGCCTGAGGTACAGTAGCTAATCAATGCAATGTGACAACCAAGAGCATCAAGTGTGGTTTTGCAAAGTGGTCTAATTTTAAAACGCTGCATCTGCATTAACCTACAAGTGCTTATGTAACCTGTTTGATGCATGCAAAGTCTTTAAAAGGAAATACAAGCAGTGATAGAAAACAGAGTATGACTGAGAATTGCTGACTGGTGTTAACGTTTGATTTTAACAGTGTGCACGTTGGAGAATGAGTTGGAAAAATACATTTCCTGAAGTCAGCAGAGCAGCAGCTGGGAGGAAAACTGCTTTACACAGAGCTGGAAAGCTAATACTGTGTTATGGTTATCTTACCTGCTAAATCTAACTATTAAAGTCAGTCTGTGTCCTAAAAGTGATGTGACGACAAAAACTGAATGTGGAAAAACCTCAAAAATAACCGCTAACTCTGAGCACTCTCGAGTGGTTCATTTGTTGTTTGTAGAAAATATTTTACAGTGTAAAGAACAAAAAAAAAAGAACTAATCTTGCTGTTACATGTATGACTGGGGAGGAAATCCGAGTGACGGATGTTTTGGTTCTGTTGCTGATCTCTTAATAGACATGAAAACAGCAGCAAATAATATCATGTAATACTCTTAGATTAAAAAAACACACTTGGGTTTAAAGTTAAAATGAGCATGTATAAAATTATAGGGAAAATGAACAACATTCTTTTCCTGTGTTTCAAAAAGCTGCTCCAGCATTGTCTGCCAATTACAGTTAAACTCAAACTATAAACCAACACATCACTTCCTTTATTGGGTCATTGTTGTTTTGTTTGATTTATAATTTCTATCCTTTTTTTTCTGTGTATTCAGCTGATAAGACTTGAACTCACAGCTTGAAAAAGGCACACCCTTGCCTGCTCTTGTTCAGCTCCTAAAAATAAGTGGTGAAGTAATGTGAAAAACACTGCTCTATTTACATTCTGTTAAGTTACGGCCGCTACACAGCCTGCCTGCAGAGCTGAATCTGGGCTAAATGACTGAGGGGAAATTTCACTCTCTTTTTATGGCTGATGGACGGGGACAGTGCTGAGAAACTAGAGAGGCTGTGGGGAGAAAAGCAAAGAAAAACATTAAGAAATTAAAAAAACTCAAAGCAAAAAAGAAAATAAAGGAGTTTTAGTTTGTCAGTTTATCATATATGTTGGTGACTGTATCCTGCTGCAGATTAGACTGAAAACAACACACCAGATTGTCAGACTGAGTGATAGAAGTAGGGAATTGTTGGTTAGCCCCAGATCATCACACTGCCACCACCATGTCTGACTGTTGGTAGGACGTTTTTATGACATACAGAGTTAGTTTTACTCCGGATGAAAAGGAAGACACACCTTCCAGAAAGTTTTACTCTTGTCTTGTCAGCTGACAGAAAAAATTCCCAGAAGTCTTTGGGAGCACCAAGATCCGTTTAGCAAAAGGTGAGATGGGCCATTGTTTTTGGTCAGGAGAGGTTTTGGTATCTTACAGATTCCATTTTTGTTCTGTCTCTTTCTAATTGTTGAATGATGACCTCTGACCTTAACTTTAACCTGCAGTGCTTTAGATGTTGTTCTGGGTTCTTTTGTTCTCGAGTCTCTTTAGAACGGGACATGATGCGTAGCTGTTTGAGATCTTTCAGCCTACTTCATGTTGTCAGACAGGTTTCTATAGCAGGGATGCTCTGATCACATATTTTGTTGCCAATCACCGATACCGATCACTGATACCGATCATAAAGATTGGCTGTAAATGTCGCATTAATGATGAGGGCTAATGGCTACTTGATCTGGAGAAAATGAACCATAAATCACCTTCATCTGGACGAAAACATGTTTTTTCTGACTTTTATAAGAGAAAAAAAAAACAAAAACTTGCAGGCACAATGTAGACATCCATCCATCATCTGTATAAAACTCTATTAATTATATATATATATATTTAAAGGGCCCATGGCACGATATTTAAATCAATTAATATTAAACAGATTTAATCTTTGATGCCTCTAGATTAGCGTTGCACCCATTATAACTCAAAATACGCTGTAATTATTTCCTAACGAGCAACTCAGAGATCAGAAGAATGCGCCGCCTTCCGGTTCTGCTGGGTTTCTCCTTATTTGGCAGCCTGACACTTCTGCTGCAGCAGGGGACAGTGCCGTCACGTGAAAGTGAAACGAAAGTGAAACAAAACACTCGCTAAAAGAAAAGAGAAACACGAGAGGATAACTCTGTGTCTGTGCTACATGGTCTATGGTCAATGGTCTATGGTCAGCAGCACTGGCGTTCTCCTCGCTCCAGGTGTCGTGAACGTGCATGTGGGCGGAGAATTAGACCATATAAGCAAGTCCGGATCACTATGACCTCATAGCGGGCTAAGAGTGAAAAAAACGGTTTGAAACCTACTGGCGGAGGAGGTCTGAAATCTTTAAAATTCTCACTAGCTGTACTAGGAGACAGATAGATGCCACTTTTTGCTCTTTCTGGCAGGTTTACGGTGAGAACTCAACGTTGCAGCATGATAGATAAGTCAGAATACACGGAAAACCATGCCATGGGCCCTTTAAATACTTAAACATATATTCTCAGTGCACAAGATCCCCAATAAATAGTTTGTGGTTGAAAAAACTTTTTGAGAAAAATCATGTTTTTTCTACTGCTATATGGTCCAGGTTTTGCCCAGAAAGAACAAACGTATTACTGACAATGGTCTGGATAAGAGTCATCTACCTGCACTGTCTGCTGCTCTGAGCTCCTCCTCTCTCCATCTGCTGCGCGGTGTTCAGTATACAGTTCTACACTGTTAGCATAGCACAGCTAATGTTCAGGATAATAAAAAACTCAACTGTTCAACTGGACTGTGAAATGTGCTGAATATAATGTAATTTTCTTCCTTTGATATTCTGTTCTTATTCTGACAAGACAGAGGGGTTTTCAGGCAAATCATCTGCTTGACATTTTTTCTTAATACTAAATTAAAAAACAAAACAAAACAAACAAACTAGGTCTCTTGTCTCTCTCAAAACTTCTTTCTTTAGGAATGTTCATGAGTTGTTTCAGATGATGAAACAATTTTCTCCGAGGAGAATTTCTCCTTGATTCCCTAAAATGAGATCACAGTGACTCAAGTCTACAGCAGGGGAGCCACTGACTGCTCATAAGGACACCCCCCCCCCATCATAACCAAATCTCATATGATGATTAAGACATGAGCTGTCATTGTGAGTCTGTTTGGTGAGATCTGATTCCTTCCTAAAAGTCAGTGGGAAACAAAGAGAGACATCATAGGATGGATGGTGGATACAAATCTCTTTGGGTGAATTTATGAATGATTGAGATCAGAGGGTCGTGTGGAGAGATGTGAAAAGTCATCTCCTCTGATGCCACTGATGTCTTCAAACAGAAAGAACACAGAGATAAAACCAAACACAAATCTAAAATCACTGAGCTCATCCTCACTGTGGGTATTTGGCAAAGCCTACATAATACAAATTCTGTGATTCTCAGTTTTTTCTCTCCAGTAGCATGTAGACTAATTTAGTAATATAATCTACATATTGATTATACAATTCTGTAATTTATACAATGAAAAAAAAAAAAGGTTTTCTGTGACCAAATGCTTGAATCTTGAGAAAAATTGATATGTAAACACAGACCTAAGAGGCAGCTCCATCCTGCATAAATATCTAACGATCTTGTTTTAAGCTGGAAACAATTTAGAAGCTTTGAGTGAGTAAAATAATCACGTAACACAACCTTGATTAAGCCACTTAGGGACTGATGGGAAGCTAAATGATTTGATACGGGTAACTAGGTTCAGTTGATTCACTCCATTGATTTCACTTACTTTGACTATGAATTGTATTTTTTTACATCCATGTTCATCTCAGTAGTCACTGGAGTTATAGTGGAGGTTAGTTTAGCCCAATCAGCTGATGATGTAACAAAGTAAATTGTGTATTTTGCCACGGCTCACCCTCCCTTCACCTCCCAAAGCTCTGATGAGGAAAGTGAAGTAAAAAGAAGTTTGTTGCCATCTTATCTGCAGGAAATAGCATTAGCCAAAATTGTACTCTTGGGCTGGAGCTTAAAAGAGATGGAATGGCTGCAGCCATCATTAGTTCTGTCCCCCGACGTGCGGCCTGCCTCTGATCCAGAGCCAGAACTGGGCAGGAAGGCAGAAGGTGGGCAGGAGAGGGTCGGCAGCCCTGGGTGGGCTTTGCCACTAATGGGCTGGCAACCATCAACCTGGTATGTCGGTATGCAGGCCACCTTGTCACACGTTCGGTCATGTCACTGACCATCCACTTCTTTTCATCTACGAGTGATGTGGAACCAAGTGTACAGTTAATTCTGCTCAGTTTGGGCGAGTCACTGAGCTTTTTGTGCCCACGTTTCCTCCAGCACATATTCAGCTCACACACATCCTCCACTGCTACCAATGAAAACGAAATCTTTTCCCAGCAGTTTCCACAACAACATCTATTTTTTCCCATGCTCTTGTTTCAGCAGACCTATTTGGGGCAGTTAGGCTATCAGACCAGATGAGACTGATGAAAATTCCTCTTAAAAGTCAAGAAAAACCCCCGCCACAATTAATTCATTTAAACACAAATCCCCTTCCAAATCCACCAGACTATTGTTTCTCTCAGCTCAAGTATTTGCATCAGTCTTTAAAAACAGTTTTAAATAACCCTCTTAAAGCACTTAAAAAACGTGTTTCTTATTGCAGTTGTTATGGTCAGCTCTGATCTTTCCTGTGATTGGAAAATTGACAAGCAGCTTTTACATCCTCGTTTGTGACCAGCCTGACAGACTAAATGGTTTGCTGTGCCCTGGGGCAGACAGGCAAACATGCAACATGCAGTTCAGATTCATAACGGTGCCAGTGAGTGAGGAACATCACCGTCACTTTAAGCTTTTTGCAGCAGAAGGTTTTTGTTGTTCTAAAGGTTGTGTATCAATGCAGAAAAATGAGACATCAGTGAGCTTTAAGGCAGCGACCCAACACAGAATTAGCTTGATTATAGAGGTACTATTAATACCACTGAGACTTTATCATTATGTCCCATGAGAAACAGTACAGAGGAAGTCATTGATTCCTCCCACCATAATCCTCGGGAAGGACAGACTTTTGCCTACTCCCTTATGAATTTTGAAGAGTTTTCTAAAAGTTTGAAGAACTCTCACAAGAGCTGTATTTATGGTACAGGAGAGTTGAGTCTCAAACTGTTGTTGCTTTTGTCTCCACTTAAGATTGTAATTCCTCTCCACCTATAGCCTCCTGAACTGGTTATTTTTGGAAAATAGAGCTCATGTCCTACAGGACTGATGAGCTAATAGCTAAGACCAAAGGGCATTGCTGCCTCTGTGTTTAAACCAATCTAATCTTGAACTATTTCATAAAAGTTCAGACAATGTTATTTTATGAACCTTTATAATGCTGCCAACAAGACATTATGGTTATTTACATTGGATTCTGTGGTTATATACAAGCATAAATATCACCACCAGTAAAGTGTAGCACTTTGGTGAATCCAGGGCTCAAGTCCAGCAGAATTTTTATGATTTTTTTCTGCTACAATAACAGTAATGCTAAACTAACTGCAGTGTAAAAGTGTATGAAGTAATGTTTACATGAACTGCTTTGAAATTCAGGAGATAGCTGAATCTGATAGGCTTCAAAATGTCCAAAAACATCAGTTGGAGCCACAATTACTAATACATTTATGATGAACATTTGTGTCTTTACAGAAAAAGGTATTCTGGATCTCCAGCAGTTTAAAGAATGGTGCTCTGGTTTATCAAATCAGCAGTGAAATATGATGCTGAGAACCTTTAAATCTTGGGCTGTTTTTCTACCCTGAAACAACACCCCTTGGTTGGTATCTTTGTCCAAAAGAATTTATACCACTGGAGGATCCCAAACACATCCCAGACCTTTGTCAGAACTACTTGAAGACCAGCACAGACCAAGGAAGGATGAGTATAATGGACTTTTCTCTAAAGTGACAGTTGACCTCAACCCCAGTGAACATTTATGGGGGTCTTAAACGCTGAGCGAGCCGTGCATTCCTGACATCACTAGAACGTCTTAGGGACATAGTCAATCCGTGCTAGGGTAACATGGATTTTACACAAATGTGAAGTCTCTGCAGCTTCAGTGTCACCACAAACGCACCATAGCAAACTACTAAAACATCTGTCTGTATAAGCGGCTCTTAAACTTTTTTTATGACATGCCACCCTTTGGAGGAAGAAACAAATTCCAGGCTGCCCTTTCTATAGAAAAATAGGTCAGGTTTACATTTAATAATAAATGTATTAATAAACAACTCAGTAAATGTAAGATCTTTATAATGTGTTGTGTCATAAAAAAAACAAAACAGAAACACCTATTTTTGGAATTTGTCACAAGATTTCCCCTTTGGACTGTGCTTTAAAAAAGGAGATAAAAATCATACAGAACAATAAAATCTTCTGTCTTTTTTCTTAAATAAAAAATGGAAAGTAATTAAAAAATGTACCAAAAAAGAAAGAAAGAAGAGGAAACCATAAAAGTTCAATCTGTACTCATAAATCCAACAAGTACACATTTATAAAAGCTGAATGTAAAATAAGTCAACGCTGATCCTGTAGAGGCAGACTGCTGTTGATACCCAAATCTGATTGGTTCAGAGGGCAGGAAGTTGCTTAGGTAGAGTCAGAGGAACCAAAGGAGTGAGTCAAAACCCCATCTGCCTCCTGATTGGACAGCTTGACTTGTGAGTGAGCCGTCATCGTTTGAGCTGGGTGACAGGACACAGGGGGAATTCAGAGCAATTTGTTTTATATTCAGATTCCTGCTACAGAAACATTATTCTTATTCTAAAATTTAACTTTATTTTTCTCCACTTCAATTTCTCCAGCAAATTTATTTCAAAATGTTGAGAAAATTTTGATTCACAACTTTAAATGTTATGTTGTAAAGCGCTTTGTGATGTATATCTGTAAAAAGGCGCTATATAAATAAACTTTACTTACTTAAATAATTTGTAAACATTTATTTAAAAACTTAAAATCTTTAGAACAATTAATTTAACCCTTATAGATTTGATGCATCACAATAAAAAAATAAATGCCATTATCAAGGTATTTTTATCTTTAGCTGCTTATGCAGAAGACACATTTGATGGGGAGACAGCAAGACTCCGTTTTTGTTTATTCAACTAGTCAACACTAAACCATCACATCACAATGAAACTAATCCCAGCTGCACGGTGTTATAACTTTAAAAAACACAAGTGTCCTGCTGATGCAGCTTGAACAGCAAACGACGTAACTGAAGTGTTGAGTCATTCTGCAAGATGCAAAAAATAAATAAAAATCACCCCAGCCTTTTTCTGTCTAACAGCAAAGACAGTGAGAAAAGAATAATGACAGCATGTTTCTTAATTCAGGTCATTGTTTCAGAAGATGTTATTTCTTTTAATAGCATTCAGAAGAGATTTAAAGAAGTTTAAGCCACTTAACAAAATCTATCTCACATCGTCTATCTTTTATTTATGGTGTTTCATTACAAGTAGAACAAATACATATTTTATATATATTATTTTATCCCCATAAAAACAAATAATGAGGCCACAGGAAGCTTGTTGTTGTAAACATGCATTTTATAATAAAACAATAATTTCAACTTCTGCATTTTTTATGGGAAATAAATTTTAATTACCAAAGGTAAATATGTCATTTTGTGCCAAATGATAGAAGAAGCAAAAACACCTAAAGCACTTACAGGAATCTAAGCTTCTGGGTTTCGATAGCAAAGAAAGACACAATAGTGGTATCATATCATTGTGATACTGAAAATGACAGAAACAAGGTCAATAATAGACTCTGTGCTGACCTTTATCTAACTGAAAGCTGCTTCTATTTCAGGGAATTATACACCTGCAGAGGACAGAGGCATGTGAAACGAGCCCAGCAGAACCTGACCAGAACAACTTCAGTCAAACACTCAAGCATGTGGCTCTGTTAGCACAAAATAATCCCTGCTGTGGATTAGTGATGAGTTTCATTTCTAAAGTGAGACCAAAGAGACAATAATGAGCAAAGATTTCCACGACTCCCTCATACAGAGACATGACAGAAGAAAAGCATCAGCAGAAGAAACTGTCTCAGGCTCCTGCAGGAGACAGACAAGCCAGTGAGACTGGTTTCAATCAAAACAAAACTACAAGCCCAACTGTGCTGAATTAACAGAGATGGAGGTATCAATGTCCCCTCATGACTTATACTGGAAGGAAACAACTGAAGACAAATCTAACAGATGATTCTTTACAATCTAACGTAACTGCACAAAAGCTGTGCAATGTTTCAGCATGAACAGATTCAGAGATTCAGATTAAAAGAATCAGATTCAATCAACCAGCAGCTCAGTGAAAACACGGTTTTTAATCTTACCTCAGAAGACAAACCTCACTTGTTGAATCCTGATCCTAGAAGACAAAACAAGAGGGTGAGTTTTTAAAAGGACAACTTCATATAGGATCATTTGTAATATTTTATATTTCTTTTACACACTTTATCATTGACATATTGTGGACAAATAGGGATCTTATACAAAAAAATGTATCTAAATCTCTTTGTGATGGTTTCATGTAAAGTTATAGCTTATTTTCATATTACTGTGCTATTTCCACACATCAATGTTCTTATCACTCATCACAAAGACTTCATCATCAGATCAGATGAGAGGATTATTTCACTAAAACATGATTTGATTTTCAGCTGAGTCTCCATCCTACCAGATGTAATCTCCTGTTTTTCACAGAAATGATCCTACAGGAGCAACGCTGCAATGCTGGAGGCCCTTTTACCACCGTGGGTCATTTCTGATAGATAACTCCCCACTCGTCCCTCCCCATTTAGCAGCAGGACCAGGTAGAATTCACCCAGAGGGGAACAGAGTGGGAGAGGAGTGACGGCAGGGAAGCAGCTCCACAGAAGCCAATGAGATGTGAAGTTGTCAAAACACATTTTCTTTCTTTCTTTTTCTCCAGAGTCAATACTCTGAGAACACAAAGCAGGTGAAAAGCAAAGGTTTGAATTAGATCCCTCATTCTTCAGAAGTCAGGAAATGGGATCAGATGAATGATGAAGAAGACATCCAGGACTTAAGATCCTGCATTGTCTGAGATGGCTTTTTAAATATCTTCCATTATCCGGCCCGTCTTTGAAACCTGAGCTCCTGGCTGAGCACATCGCTAGCTCACCTCTCAATAAACATATGCAAGACTAAAAGTTCCAGGGAATTAAATTCAGTTGAATGTAACCAGATGTTTGTTTTGTTCTGTAACCATTCAAACCAGTCTGATGGCATCCTGTCATTTTTTATTGAAGCTGATGAGTGACAGCTTTTTGAACTGAGGTGGCAACTTCCCCTTTCTCTTTGAAACTTTGCCATCATGTGCATAGTTAATTATTGTTCTTCTTCAGGTTTATGATGTAAAGTTCATCGTATAAAACCTGCATCCCACCCTGAAATGACAGCCGCTGCTGGGACAGGCCACACTGAAAGCGGCTGAATGCTTTGCTGCAAGGGGAATCTCCCTCCCTAAACAATGCAACACTCATTAGTTCTTCAAACAGACCCACAGGGCCCCCCGTCTCTGAAGAGGTGGATAAAAACAGCAGCTGTTTGTATCACGGTATTAGAAAGTTACTCTGTTTTCTGTGTATCTATTTGGATGTACATCTGTTACACATTGTTAATTCCAGGTGGGTGACAACAAAGAGACAACGGAGCAGGTAGAATCCCAGACCTATTCTGGTCCCATAATCTCCCCATTCTGACATTCACTTTGATTTGTGAGTCAGTCCAAAGCCTGAGTAAACAGCCAATCCCATCGCCACCCAAGAAAAAGATGACAGAAACATTCAGTTGACTCTTTGGTCTCCCCAGCGTTTGTTCAAGGAGGTTCACCTATCTTTTCAACCCTCAGGTAATTAGAAAAAAAAATCTTTTGACTGGCAGATCCCCAGTGTCCTCTTCAGTCCTCTTTGTGAAGCGGTTTATTTGGGGGCCTGTTAAGAATTCGCCCTCTCCTTTTGTCTCCCACTAGCTTGACTTCACATATGTTCCTGCACAGAGGTCAGATTGACTCATAAATACATGAAAACGTACAATAAGTCAACGTCAATGGAGATGTTTCAGATCATTAAAGCTTGAGAGAGAGAGTCAGAGCAGCATTGACTCAGACAGAGATTCCCTTCTTGTTTTTTGTTTCATTTACTTGGAAAAAAAGGAAAAAGGCTCCTTCTATTTCCTTTGACAGAACGTTTTATTTATTAACTTTTTATTTATTTATTTATTTATTTATTAGAAAATCCAATCATTCTTTATGTTTTTATATTTATATTCAGTTTACATATGTAGCGTTTTGAAATAACTATTTAGTTATTTTAACTACACCCTCTGTAAATTCACTAATAAGTTTTGGAAGTTTTATATGGAGAAAATATCTCCAATACTATCACTTATATTTAGTGTTTACAGGAATTATCTAGGTTCTTTGAAAGAGTACAGTGAATTGAAATACCTTATTAATAACGTGAACTGAGACCAGATAAGGATTGAACAACCATTTAATTTGAAAAACCTAAGAACACAGACAGATAAGACAGTTTGAAAGTTTGATGTAAACACAATTAATATTCTTAAACATGTTGAGGATGTTAAAGATAGTTTAATTGTGAGTTTTAACGGACCGTAGCATATGTTTTAATGACTAGGGAAGTTAGTTAATTTAGTTAACCTAGTTGGGACTATGTTGGTGACCAACCTAGTTGGTGACCCTGAGCAGAAACACTACAAGAGAATGTTCTGTAAACAAGAGATTACAGCTGGAACACCAGTCTGTGGTTTTAAAGAAGAGACTTCTTTACAGAGAGTGTTTTATTAGACCAGCTAGTGTCCAGTTAAGGTCATCTGGGAGATGGACACTTGAAAGTGGACAGTAGGACACCTGTAGGGATCTTGATTCAGGTTAAACATAATCCAAGAGTGATTGTATTCCAAGTTATTGGGAAAAGGATGGATTATTGTTGTGATGGTCAACAGAGGTCAAAGGTCAGAGGATGTAGCCTATTTGGTGAGGCTACACATATATAGAGACCTAAGTGCACCAAAATAATGTTTGCATTATTTTTCCTATTCATCCATTCAAATACTTCCAAGCAGTAGATCTAACCACACAAAACCTTTTTCTTTAATATACACACAGTTACAATGATCTTTTTGTTACTACATTTCACTCTATTTTTTAAAAACAGCACTACAGAGATTTGAATGTTGATAAATTTTATTTACACGATGTTTTCTGATGTTTAAGACAAAATAAAAATCCTCACAATTTAAAAAACTCTACAGATAAACTTCATTTTAATTCCCATCTAGAGCCTGATTTATAAATATGAATCATATTTGCATGTTAAAGGCTTCTTACAGTAAACATTTAAGAAGTAATTTCTGATGAGAGCCCACATGGCCGCCCCACACGAGGCCTGAGCCTGCTAACCTGTGAGAACCGACTCTATGCCACCCCCCTGGAGTGGGTCACCACCAACAGGAGGAAGTGACATGGTCACGGAGGTGAAAGGTCGTCTCAGATGATGCATTTGAAATGTGAGTGAACAAGATGGATGGTGACAGCTGGATGTATTTACTAGTCACAACAAGTTAACCAAGGCTTGTGAGAGCATAGTGACAACACCCTCAAGAATGTACAAAATCTAATTTGTAGATACAACTGCTGGAAAACCACTCGCAAATCAAATTCGTGCTTTTCTACTTCGTAAAGGAGAAACAAATAAATACCAGAAGGGATCTCAGAGGATCTAGTTTGTTCTGGTGCATCCTGCTCAAAATAGCCAGAGAGCATTTAAAGGTCTTCAGCTTTTAGTTGTGAATGAAAGAACTCAGAGTTTACTTCAATAAAAATGAATTATGAAGATTATTCAGTAAACCCTATCGCTGCATTTGCCTCAAAAACTGGAATAAGTGGTGCAGGTGGACCGCTTTCTTTTAAGTCATTTACAGTTTACGTTTGATGTTTTCAGTCTGGTTTTCCAGCCTGCTATCAAGATTTTGGCAACAAGAACAGATGTAAACGAAAGTGAACCTGAAGACAATACAAGTAACTGGTTTTTCTTTAATTAAATGTTTTAATTATTTGTGTGTTGTTAAGTAATCTTTAGCTCCTGACAGTTTATGTCTTGTAATGTATAGACCCCTAAAATTAATTTATGTATAATAAACCTTTATTTAATTCATTCATCTTTATCTGTCTATATTATCTGGACCAACCACTTTTTGACATCATTCCTTTCACAAGCAGGAAATCTAAATCTGATAACAACAGGAGGGCAACCTGACAATCCTGTCTGAATCAAAATAAAAGTGAAGACAAGGAAACCCTGTCAATCATGGTTAGAATGTTAACAGAAACAGGGTCTAACATGAGGAAAGTCTCACTCATGGCTCTGACATTTAATTAATCCTCATCTAAATTATCTTTCTTTATCTAAATGGAAAAAAACCCCAACTTAAATCTAATCTAGATCATCGTCTAAAACACTAGCACAGAATAACAAAATGCACTAATTCTTTAAGGCTTGTGAATCTACTGACAACAAAACCAAACATGTGGTTCCACATCTGAATGAGAACAATGGCCTTTCATCTCGTCTTGTCTTCCACTTATCCAGGTCTGGGTCACGGGGGCAGCAGCTCTATGAGGGTAGCCCAGACGGTCCTTTCTCCAGTCACTTCCATTAGCTCTATTAGTTTTCCAAGGCGTTCCCTTCAGCTTGTCCTGGGTAAGTCCCCAGGTCTCCTTTAGGAACAGGTGTTAGGGAGGCATCCATAAAGCGCTTTAACCACACGCCTGAACCACCTCAGCTGGCGCTTCTTGATGTGAAAGAGCAGCGGCTCTACTCCGAGTCCCTTCAGGATGTCAGAGCTCCTCATCTTATCTCTAAGGCTGAGCACAACCATCCTGCAGAGGAAACTAATTTTGATTGCCATATTCTTGTTCTTTTACCTAAAGCTTATGACCAAAGGTGATGGTTGGAATGCAGATCAACCAAGAAATCAAACTCTTTGCCTTCTAATATCACCAAAACAGAACGATTGAGTGTCCACATCACTGCATACACAACCCTGATCTGTCTGCTGATACCTGACACCTCATTTGTGAAAAATACCCCAAAATATTTAAACTTCATCTCTTGAGGTAGGACTTCTCCCTCAAAGTAGACAATCTACCCTTTTCTGGTTGAGAACAAATTACATCAAATGCATTTACTTCAGGAATGTTTCAACATCAACGTGTCATCTGTAAAGAACTTATAAGACTCAGACTATAATTAAGGCCCCAAAGCATGTCTGATATTCTTCTCTCTTTGTTTCCGACACTAGATAGCCAAAGGCTGAGTCTGGGGCCACATTCTTGCCCTCTTTACACTGAACTACCAGCACAGCATGTGGCTTTGTTCTGGCTTCACCAATGACTCCTTTTACGAGTTTTTAATGGGTCACAAGCACAATGCACTTTGTGTTATTGAGCAGAGAAGTCCACTTAGGAGGTCTGTGGTGTCACCAGGGTCCAGGTGAGAAAAAACAAAACAGAGACTCAGAGAAGCGCTTTACATCGTAATGAGTCATTCACACGCTGATGGCAGTAAGCTACACTGTAGCCACAGAAGTGAGGCGACCATAGAGAGGCGCCACTGGACCCTCCAACCACCACCAAGATGTGTGAGGCGTCTAGCCCAAAAACACAACTAGAAAGTGACCCAGCAGGAGCAGGGATCAAACCGACAACCCTCCGGTTGCAAGACAAACGCTTACCTACCTCTATCTTTTGATCATAACTCATCACTAAAGTGACTAAATTGTGGGAGATTATAACACACACGTGCGCACACACACACACACACACACACACACACACACACACACACACACACACACACACACACACACACACAAATATGAATCTTGTATGCACACAGATATCTGAATATACATTCAAACGCATACATGAATGTATCCCCTCGCACAAACAGGCGCGCACACACACACACACACACATACGCAGATATGACCAACAGTGGTGAACAGCTGCACGGGCCGGTCTGGAGTGAGACCAGAAACCTCTTGGCCACAAAGGGCTGCTTGTGCCCCCGGCTTGCTAGAAACATAAAACACAAGAGATAAGACCAGACACTGTTTGCCAGGAGCAGCGGACGTACCCAAACAGGAACTGCAAGTGCAAGTGTTTCTCTCACACACACACACACACACACGCACACACACGCACACACACGCACACACACACACACATACACACACACACACACACATACATACATATGAGGATGCTGGACAAAAACATAAAGACACATTTGTTAGTTGGAACCAATGTTTGTTGATCTTTTAGCCCAATTTAACTACTTAGCAGTCCAAATAAACACCAAACCACCAACTCTATCACTGCATCTTAGGGAAAGGATAGTTTATCAAATAACAATCCTAACTTGTGAGGTATTTGCAATACTCTCACCCCCCCCCCCCCCCC
>SSNR01000060.1:201045-376947 GCA_006937965.1 Callopanchax toddi | reverse complement strand
CCCCCCCCCCCCCCCCCCCAGAAAAGGAAAAGGCTAAAAAAATAGCTAATCAATTTCAGGTAGATCTCTTCAGATCAAAGTATTAAAATTAAGGACATGTAATGGAGGTTTGGAGGACCATCAGCTAAAGTGTAGAGTGAACTGTCTGTAGGAATTTTAGAAGGTGAAATACCCTCCACCCTCACCCCCCCAATATGACTGTTAAACATCTTCATTAAGATTTAACACCCTCCAGAGTGGTGGGGCGCAGCTTCAATCTGCAGCAGCGTGTGCTAATACATGACCTCCAAAAAACCTTTTGTGTTTCCTCATAATAAAATTCAGCATCATATTTTTGAGGGAAAAAATGCAAGGCTGGTCCTGAGCCATGTGAAGAATGTTTTTATTATTATTTTTTTTACAGTGAATGAAGAACAGATCATGCTTGCCATTTCTGCAGCAGCATGGGAATAACTGAACTGAAAACGGAAAGAAATATAGCATAAACAGCTTCTGCAACAGGTTCTTCATAAACTACCTCCAGAAGTGGAACTCCACATTCCTCCAGCCAAAACACCTCAACAAATATGCTTATTTAGCTCTGTAAACTATAAAATCAGGTAATCTCAGGAAACTAGAAGCCTTTAACTAGAATAATCTCCAGAACATGAACTAAGGAAGTGTTTTTAGCCTAAATCAATTGGAAATCTTTTAGCTCCTTAGCCTCAATTCTGAAGTGATCAAAAGGTGATCAAACATAAATAATTGCACACTATCTTACTTTTCACTAAAATAAATAAAAACTTACATACAGCGTTTTGCCATAAAAGGCATCATTAGCTAACAAATGTCTTGCTGTATAATGACTAATGGAGTTTTAATGACTCCTAATAAATAACTGACATTATTCAGAACTGAAACCAAATACAAAGCCAGAGTTTCTGACTCTGATTTATAAAAAAAATTCCCACAAGATCCTCCTCCTAATATATTGGCAGTGACAATGTTTGAAATAACGGCAGGGAAAAGTTCAGCAAAAAAATAAAATAAAATTTGGATCCACTTGGTTTTAAACAAGATAGAGAAATAAAATTTGTTCTGTTCTACAAAGTTCTGCGTTTCTGCTTAGTCATGGTTTGTCCAGTCACCACATGCAGACTCAGACTGACACAGGGCCACACAACATGACACAGTAGAGTCTGTGTGATCTGGATCAGGGTCCAGTTGCAGAATGAGGCGGGGGGGAGGACTCCTAAATGTGACTGATGTCTTTGTGTCCATCACTGCCCTTCTTCTTCTTCTTCTTCTTCTCTCCGTCCACCTGTCCATCCGTCACTCTCCCTGTCTCCTTCACTCTGTCACATCCCCGTCTTTGACTTTATCACTGCCTGTGGTCAGTCTCTTCCTGTTTTATATTTTTATTAAATCCAATTGCAAAAAAATTAGCTTCGTTTTGGCTCTCGTGGGAGTTCCTCCAGAGTGCAGGAACAAACTTGATGACCTTCTGATGCTTCAAATATTTGTCTCTTGCATCAACAGGGTGTACGTCTACGTAGAGCCAGATGTGAAAGAAAACTATAGACGAGGAGGACAGACTCATAAATGTTGCTGCATCACCCAGTGGTTTATTTTAATAATTTCCACTTCATTCATCAGCTGTCCACACTGACCAGCAGGGCATG
The DNA here is from genome assembly GCA_006937965.1 of Callopanchax toddi. Lineage (NCBI taxonomy): Eukaryota > Metazoa > Chordata > Actinopteri > Cyprinodontiformes > Nothobranchiidae > Callopanchax > Callopanchax toddi. The sequence continues at coordinate 375,286 of SSNR01000060.1, read as the reverse complement.
CAGCTGTAGCTCATTCATAACCTCCATTAGCAACACACAGACACGCGCACACACACACACACACGCACGCTGCCCTGCGTTTACCTCCTTCATGCAAATGATAAACGTCAAAAAGTAAAACACCCTGAAGCAGAGTTTTGAACATAAAGTAAAGCTGCATGGTGTGGATGGAGGCTTGGGGAACTTTGCAGAACTACAGTGTGTATACACAAAGTGGAAGGTTAAACATCTGTGTACGCAAATACAGAAAGAGTGAGAGGGTAGCGTGTTGTCAGAAACACCTGGGACTGGGTCTCTTTTGGGAGCAGAGCAGAATCCACAGAACCGGCCTATCATAAAGAAGCCCAGTGATGTTAAAGGCAGGGTGATGTGAAGGGTCACGCGTGTTTGCACAAACAGTCATGCATGCACACACAAATATGACTGTTTGGACCCTAAAATGAAAACTAACTCGTCTCAAGAAATGTTTTCTCACTGAAAAGTTTGGTTTATTTTTAGTTCTTTTATGAAAAATAAGATCTAGATTTGGAAAAAAAAAAAAGATTATTTTCCAAAAATATGCTGAAAACAGTATTGCTCAAAAGAATAAATAAAAAAATATTCACATTCAAGTTCATCTATAAATAGCAAAATTAATGTTATTGTTATTAAAAGGTAAAGTTCAACAAAGGAAACAAAAAGTTTCTCCTTTTTAACTTATGCTACTGTTTTAAATGTTTGTGCCTTTTCAAAACGTTTTAAAAATCTTGTTTCATTTTTTTTCTTTATTAAAAACAAATTTATGAAAATTTTGGGTAAAAATTTTTCGGTTTAGACAGCAAATCAAAAGTTTGATCACACTGTCACGTGTGGTTTTTTATCCCCCCCCAAAAAAAAACCCATACAAAAGAACTTCAAAGTTAAGAAAATTTCTCTGGACCTCCTCAATCATCATAGATATAGTTGCCATGGTTACCAAGGACCGCTCCCTTCATATCTTCTTGTCCTTCTGCTACGTTGGCGCATTTTATCATCTGCAGTTCTCATTCTTATTTGCTAACGGTATTTTAGCAGTATTGTAGCTGCTAATACATCATTTGTTTATAACTACAATGTTTATAAAATTCCCATGATATAAACCCCACCCCCCACAATATGCAAGTGATCAAATATGGTCACTTGTCCTTCAAAGGGTTAAAGGACCTGGCATCTGATACACATTAGCTGTCCTTTGCGTATCAACACCCGGTCAACCAGTCAGCATCACACATGAAAAGCAAAAGCATCAAACACTATTACAGAGTTTTAACTTTAAAAGCCCCTGTGGCAAAGGCAAATGTGGAGGAAAGACCCCAAACATGATATTCAGATTTCAGAACACGATGGAACAGCTGGTTTTCACTTCTTTATTTTAATTATGTGGCTGCTTGCTTTTAGTCGTACTTGGTGTTAAATTAGGTTCAGCCATTATGATCAGGCTTTGGCAAAAGCATGTCCAGATCAAGTTGAGACATAAGAGAATAAAAATTGATATTTCTAATAAAAGTTCTGACAAAATGACACGTCTTAGTGAAAGAAAGCTGGACTGTTGGAATACAGCGTGGTCGCTGGATTTAGCTAACTGAGAAATAGCTAAGGGTTATATGATTATCATTTTGTATGTATTTTCACTAAATACTTATAATTTTTACAGGACAGGAAACTACTGGCTCAGAATGTAAATGATAAAATATCATCTATGTGAGACCTTGTTGCCATAGATTGTTTTAGTATTTCTGTTGACCAAAACCAGTGAGGGATGGAGATTTATTTTGTAAAACGTTTTGTTGATTCAGTTTTTTTTTTATTAGGTAGCTACAAGAATAATAATTAGCTTTACAGGAAAATAATCTATTAGGCTTATATGTAGCTTTTAATATCATAACTTGCATATGTTTGACTTTTTATTTTGGCAGACAAATGTTTTCCATCATCAGCTTTTATAAAGGCTTTAGAGATATTTTTGATAAACATGGTGTTTTGTTTTTCAATGATACATATTCTTGATTCTAGGTAGTTGTTTTTTGTTAACTTCTGTTTTTCATCACCGTTTCTAGAACAGCTGCTCATTGTTAGACACCATAAATCATATTAAAACAACCTTAATGATTATAATAGTCTTCTAGGTTTCATGCTGTGCTTTTTAAAAAAATGCTTTTTTTGAAAGCACTTTGTGATTCTTAGTTTGAAAAGTGCTATAAAATATATTGTAATTTGCTTTATTTAGCTCTAAATAAAAAAAATTTCAGATTTGAATAGTTTTTTTTTTCTCGTTGTGAGCATCTTACAGATAGTAGATTTAAATTAAATTAGAGTTGTTTTAAGGCAGAAGTAATCTATCCTAGATATAGCAGCTGATCTGAGCACTGATCAGAGCTAACCTGATAACTTAGAGAAACACAAACTATCCCTTTAATAAGGTGAAGGCCATAAATAAATACTTATAAATGCATTTGTAAGTTAAGTGAACAATCCTTTGGCACTCAGCAGCATTCTCAAGTGTTTCACTGATTATTGCTAATTTCTAAATCACCTCCTTTGCCTGAAAACATTCCTCCTCTGTTTTCTATTTTGGATTGGAGGAATTCGTCTGCTCATTTCTTGATTTATCCTCTTGAAAAGGGTCCTTTAATTTGAGCTCCTTGTGAATAACTTTCTTTCACTCCCATAGGGATTTGACTAAACTTTAACTGTTGTTCGGCAAAAATATTTCACATGACAAGAAGGGGGCTGATTCCCATGTGATTAGTTGATAATTGCCTTGTTTGGAATGATTGAAATCTGTGTCACTGCTGTTCGTGGGTAATTTCCTGTACCTGAAAGGGAAAAAACGTAGCATCACTGATTAACAGAAGCTAATTTGTTTGAAGACTAACTATAGCTTTGGTGAACCATGATCCAGAAACAATCCTGTTTATCTAGAGGCAGGTTATTAACTCTTTTAGAATGCACATATTTCAGGGATGGATTCAGATTTCCTGGGGAAAAAGAAAAGTTTTCCAATTTAAAACAAGCCCAAGTGAACACCCCTAGCAACGCTAAGATTTATACTTCATTTCATCACTCTCAGTTTAGTCACAATTCGACTTAAGTGCCTTTCATATGACTCATCAGGAGGGTGGGTCAGTATAGATACAGTAGATACACAGAGCTGTTAACTGTCCAATAAAGGGTGTAAAACAGAGCCTCTCACAATTAACACGATAGCCACCAAATGTGCAGCAAACAGGATGTTCCTTTGGCTTTGCATGAGAAGGATGTGAAACAAAAGGTTAAGTGTGAGGTGTGGCGAACAGCAGGTTTAGAGCAGCTGAGGAGTCGTTTTATTGGCTCAGCATGTAGTTCACAGAGTTCCAGCTGCATCACCAGAAGAGCCAGAGGTTGCTCTAAGGCTACGCAACACATCTACTATTAGTGGATCATTTCTCAGTAAAAAATACCTTTTATAAACTCATCTTGACATGGGTTAAATAATTGATGATATCTGACATGTGACATTATTTTACATTCTGTAGATTTTAGAAAACCTGACAAACATATGAACAAAAGGAAATAATAAAGGAAACTTGTATAGCAACACGGTCTTGTCTTACTAAGCCTTTCTTTATGTGTTCATTTTGTCTTCTTCAGCTGTGTTTGTCTAACTGCACCGTGCATCCAGCTGCTGCAGCTTGGTGAGAACAGCGCCCTCTATGGAAGCAGCTCTGCAACACAGAAACCAGCAGAGGAAGGGGAGGCAGCTGGATGGGCACAAGTGCAGAATGGCCACCAGCAGCACTCATGGCAGAGAGACAGTGGTGTTAACCCCCCCCTCACCCCGCCCTCCGGAAACAGCTGTTCTGCTATCAGTCACCCTCCTGACACAGAGAGTAAGTTCAGTTTCTAGAATCATTCTTTACACGGCTGAAGTTTGTGTTTTAAGTGTGAAAATGACTCCATTCAAAACAGGAAAAATAACATGATTCTTTACCACATACAAATAGATTTAATAAATGTGTTTTCTTCACTCTCTTCTGATCCCATCTGTCTGTAATTTTACTTCCTGTTTGATTGTTTATGTAAATATTAAAAAGAAAATTATATAATGGGGAAATATTTTACAATTTGAAACTTTCCCATCTCTACTCTAAACAGTGAGTTATGTGAACTGCAGCTTTGGTTTCTTTCACCTGTTCTTTGACCCAAACTGAATGTACTGTGTGATCTTTCATATCCTGGTTATATCAGGTCACGCCTTTAGTGTTTTCACTTTCTGGGCATTTAAGAACAAAACCTCACCCTCTTAAACTTTACAGTTTAAAATGACATAAAAATAAGAGGCTCCATCTTCTGCTTGCCTTAAATAAAATCTTTACTTACAGCAAATTCAGTTTCAGTTCATTAAAAAAAGAAGCATCAAAGTCTCCTGTATGATTATTTATAAAAGCGTAAAAAGTCGGTGGGGGAATTTACAACAAAACTTATTCTGCATGAAAGTACTCAAAATGAAAGGCCATTTCACTCATTTGAAGCTTATTTATGTGTGACTGACTGTAACATGTATGAAGGGAATTTATGAAATCATGATTTTGGATGGAAAGGCTTCTGCAATAAACAAGATAAAAAATGGGACAAGTCACAATTTAACCTAATAAAACTGAAGACACGCTTCCTAGAACATCTTTGAACCTGATTAAAAGGAAAATAATTTAAAACTTTCATTTTAAAAAAGGCAACATGAAAATGTATGCATAAAATGTTTAAAATGAATCACTTAAAAAAAAAAAAGCCCATTTGGGGCTTCACAATGTGAGGCTTGTGCTTAACAATTAGAAACAGAGCTGATACACACCACAGTAAACTAATCTTATCAGCTCAGAGGGGCGGCTGGTGTTATTTCCGTTGGCAGTCTGTCACATAAGTGTTTGCTAATTCCAAATCAACTACGGCAAGAAAAGATGGACAATTCATTGTGATTAAAGCATGTCAAATAAACCAATTTGAGCCCTTCTATTAAAAAAACAGCAAGAGTTTTACGCTTCCACATCTGAAAAAACAAGGTTTTATTTAAAACAGCAATATTAGAGAGAAATATATCTTATAGCCAAGAGTCGGTCTAGCCATCTGGTTTCAAGCAAGAAAACCTATAAAAAGAGCTGTGTGAAATTTCTAGAAAGCAATAGCTGTTACTCATCAAGTAACGTGGGTTTTATGGCGAATAGGCCTTCTCCTAGTGTTTCTTTACTCGAGAGCTTTTGGGAATGAGGGGTCCAGGCTGGACCGTGGTTAATTTCACCAGGGCAGGTGGCGAGGCAGCGAGAAGCACAGCAGGGTTCTAGATCACATGTCTTTCATGTCTGTCTGACATTCTTGCTCCCATCTATCTTTGTGTACAACATCCAACCACTTCCCCACAACAAGAAAAGCACCGCATTTCATTCTCTCTCCTCTTTATCCACATGCAAAACATAAAAAAACACAATCAGTACACTGGGAGTGTTGAAATAATCCAAGAAACTAATGACTAACTTAACAATATCGCTGCACAGGCTGGTATTAGACCATTTATCATACACACTGATCTCAACTTTAGGACATAAAAGATACAACATTACTGTAATCTTTTATTTAAATGTAAATTAAGTGAAATAATTTGAAAACATGCAGTAATACTATCGTTTCACCCAATTTCCCCCTCCTCCCTCCGGTCATCTCCTTGCTAAGCCTCCGTTCACCCCAAACTGGCCTCAAGAAGGCCTGCACCATGCTCCTGGGCTTCTTGGCTACTGATTGCAGTGTCAGACTCACAAAAGGCAAAATTAGAAAAAGGAAAAAAAGAGGAGAGAAAGCTGCTAGTGTCTGTACCAGGTACCATCTGGGTCTGGTTACCCAGAAAAGAAAGATGAAGGGGAGGTGGAGGCAGAGGATAATGGCAGGGAGGAATGTGTTCCTGTGAAAAACTAAACGAAGGAGCCATGAAAGCCACCAAGTGGGGGGTCTCGAGAAGATCTCCATTAATCAAGATGAATTGAATAAAGATTGATGAAAGCATATGTTTTACCTAAATTGGAACATTCGTTTTTAGAGATGTGGGATTGATTCATTTCTTAGCAATGCTTTCATACTTAGTGATAATTGAGTCTCTGCCACTATTACTTTGTAAGTTGGAGGCTGAAAGGTTTGGGAGCAAATGAGTTAGAAGACAAAGCCATTGTCAGCCAAACGGATGGATGGTAGTTCAGTCTCTGGTTCCTCCAGTCCACAGGTCAAAGTGTTTTGGATAAAAATTCCTTAAGCTGCTTCCACATTGTGTCCATTGGGGTCAGAGAAAGAACGAAGACACATTATAGACAGGTGTGTGTTTGAATAAAACTGAGTTGAAATATAATATCTATGACATGGTCAATAAAAACTGAAAAATGCTTCATAAATACAGTTGAAATGCTAATGGTTTTATGCATCCTTTCATACTTTGAAAGCACAAACCTGAGACCCTACAGACAATCTAAATTAAAACATCTGTTATAATCTTGTTCCTAAAGTGAACACACTAAAAATGGGTTAGTGGAACCCCTCTACAAAATCACTTCTGGACACCAAATGATCTAAATCATTCCATATACAGTTTTGCATCAAAGCTAGTCTTTTCTAAATTTGGTGTCTTGATTGCAACAACCAAACTCTGGTCTCTCAACAGAAGTTCACAAACTGATGGGTGACGTCATGTCTACATTCCCTACGCGACGCCCATCTGGTTCTGAAAGTTCTGTGGTTGGCTTTTGGTCATATTCCTTAAGCTATTTGTATTGTTTTTAGGTTGAGGTAAAGAGCTTCTTTTTACTTGGGAATTTTGTTGCTAAGAGGAAGTGTTGAATGCCAGAAACCAAGGTTGCTTTCATACTTCAACAGAATCTGTTTAAAAGACAAGCAGCCTTTAAGACAGTATGTCACTGGTCTGGGAGTGTTGGGGACAAACCGTGAACAACATTTTTAAAATGTCTTGGAACACTGGCAAGGGCCTCACTCCGGTGTCACAGGAATCTGGAGCATGTTGAAAAAAATTGTGACAGATTTCCTCTCTAAATAATCAGAGTTTTTAGTCAGTCAGAAAGAGACACCTTCGGGAAGTGTTGGAGACCAAATTGTGAATTTGGTCAATTTGGGTAAACTACAAACAAACTGAGACAGAACGGTGACTTTATCGCTAAATTATGACAAGAAAATTTGCATGAATGTTGCTACTTGTTTGCAATTATATCCTATTCCTCATCTGATAAACCAGACTGCAAAAGTGTCATACGAAATTACTGTCAATTAAATATTTTCTTACAATTTTGTCTAAAACTAATCAGGTGAGAACTGCACTGTTGCCCTTCTATTCAACTGTGCAAACAAGGACTATAAGGCAGCACAAAGGGGGAAGGGGAAGGCTGGCCTTCAAACAAGAGGCCGAGCAAAGCCAGAAAGCTTCTGTCCAAAAAGTTTGGAGAGGAACTGCTGCTGTTGGCTCAGAAAGCAAAACCCCAGTCAAAGCAGCTGAAGAAGATTCCTCCTTTGTTTCATCTCTGTCACCTAATCAATTTTATTTGGCAAGTCCTAAATAAAGTCATATAGTGGTACTAATGTTTTAATATAACACCATGTGTCTATGGCACGGTTACAGCATAGAAACCTACTGATTCCCCTTCTGTATTCTGACTCATAAGCAGGATCAGGGGCCAGTGATTGTTTATAAGTCGGAGCATGAGAGAGGGAACTGAAGATGAGCGTATCGAGAGATTACAGTAAGAAGCAGGGAACAACTTATTAAAGGAAGAGAGATAAAACAAAGAAATCTAAACATAAAGTAGAAGCAAGGATTATTGTTGACACAAACTAAGATTTCTGAGATGATAAAAAAGAAGTCTGAGAAAAACAGGGAAGGATTTGAGGAGAACAACATAATACAAAGTGAAATGAGAAAGAAGAAGAGGTGAAAAGCAGCTCATCTGAAGGGGACTGCTGGGCTCAGCAAGTTAGTGATTACTGATTAGCCAGCTCGGTCCTGTAGGAGGCTTGTCTGTCCTTGGCTTGGGAAAACAACATGAAAGGGAGCCGTCTGTTTTGTGCCGGGACTTGAAAGCCTGGTAGCTATCGGGAGACATTAGGCTTATCAATAGCCGGTCACTAAAGCTGGGCTATATGAAGCAACAAGGGCACTGCTTTTCCAGGAGATAACCAACCTATATTTCAGATAACTTTTGAATGAACCGCAGAACCAGTCAGACACACAATGTGGGAGAAATGAGGAGACATAAATAAATGAGACATATTTAAGATCTAGTGAGATTGGAGAGCACAGTTCCAGCATTAGAGGTAATAAAGGAGGTGAAGCAGCTAAATGCTTCCTAAATAGGTGGCAGACGAGCATTATGCTGTATGTACCGGATGCTCTTTAAACCACGACGTCTTCTCAATCAGATTTGGATCAAAGACGCAGGTCAACAAGTGCAATAGCACCACTCAATGATTGAAAAGAACACCTTGGCGTTTTAAAGTGTTTGTGGGAGAGTTTTCCACTGAGTCAAGTCCACTAGTCCAATCTGTTAAACTTGAATCAGTGGAAAAAGTAGCTTTGAAAGGGACGGAAGGACTACGATAACCTGTGTCAAAACATCAAAAGGCTGAATGTGAAAGATCCCTGCTACATCGTCATGCTACGTAACACAGTGAAACGACAGGCTGACACTTTCCTGTCAGACCCAGCCACCACCCCAGAACTTCTGGGTATGTTTGTGCTGATTGATTGATTTTCATGGGGTAAGGTCATTTTTAACAGCTGCCGGTAGACCCACAATTCATTTGGAGTTCAAAGCGCACCGGGGTCGGTCAGCACGGTTACTGTTTGTACTTTACCTATTGACAACGTCATCAGGCACTCGGTCTTGTCAACAATGTGGGCGGCAGGGCAATAAGTCTGTTCACCACTCATTTGTCTGTTGATCTCTTTCATGTAATCAATGCTGTAAAATCATAATGTCTCTTTAATCTTAAACACATGAGGCTCTCAGTTAAGATGAATACACACAGATAAGACTGAATCGTATTGTCTGTGTATTTAAATGTATAAACTCTACACAAAACAGACATTAAATAATAAGTCAATGATTTTAGACCCTTTGGATATATTAGGCTCAGTTGGAGGATTCAGTAATGAACAGAGCAGTATTGACTGAAATCAAACAGAAAGTGAATACCTGTAACCTTGCAGTAACACACCTGCTTTTCAGTCAAATATAGCTTTATCTTGCTTGTGCTTGCTGTGTTGTGTTTGCAATATTTGCAGCACACAAGCATCTGGAACAAGGTTCAAAGCAACATATTCAGAACTCCGGCGCCACTTTTCTGCATTCAGCAGGACTCTCCCATGTTTTCTGCCTTGTTTTTGTCCCAGTGCTAACACCACGGCTTGCTTCAGATCTCGTCCTCCCACCCGACCCACCCCTCCTCGCCTCTCTCGTTCTCAGCTGACTGGTTGGCACACCTATCAGAGGACAAAGTCCCTGAGTGAGAAAACAGAGGAAAACGCATGCATGCACATCAGAGCGCAAGTGCACACATGGAGTCATAACCAAACACAGGGAGGATGCAGACACATCTCTCACACACAAACACGCTTTTCGATCACACATATATTCAAGAAAACCAAAGCAGCTGCTAACACACAGATACACTCTTCCAAATTTCTCCAGCGTCATGACTTTCCACTCCACACTCGATAAACTCTTGTGTGAGCCTGACAGAGCAGAAGAGGGCACTCAGCAGCCTTTGAGCACTGAAGCAGGTAGCTTCTCACTGTACCAGAGAACTGCATTCACACACAGTGACCAGAGAGAGTCCTGTACCCAAACCATGAGCAAAACACTGGGAAACATTATATTAAAATCTAACAAATGTTGTTCATTGTTCAAAACTTCAGATCAAAACTATAAAAACAAACAGGACAAGAAAAGAAACAATTCTTACATGTCGGCAAAAAACTGATTCAAGCACTTTTTGAGAAAGTTTTAAAAATTTCCCAGGACCTTACAGACGTGAGGATTCACAAACAAATGAATCAGAAGTATACGCTCAGATTTATTATTTCACCTCAATCCTGTAAAAGTAAATGTTTTTGTTCTATAACCAGTTTTCTTAGTTTCAAGCACCTTTAAAAAAAAAAAGTGAACATTTCGATGATTTCTAGCAAACATAAGAAGAACCCTGAAACAACCATCCACACTTCAAATGTAAGTAGAGCTGCACAACATTACTAAAATATACAACACAGAAAAGGAGATTAAAACTGAAATGCTGAATGTTTTCAACGACCACAGATATCACATCTTTACCTAAGACCTCTTAAACTTTAATATTTGAAAATCATAGAATTTAAATAATAAATTACAGTAAAAATAGATTTCAGGAAGGATTCACAGCATGTGCATCTTCATTTCTCTTTATTGGCTAAAAATTGTGTAACTCTGCAGTCCGGTGAGTCACATGACGATGCTAAAACACCATTTACAGACACTTTGTGTCACAAAAAGCTTATTTTCTCAGCAAAGATATAATTATGTCATCTCTGCCACTACTGTGATTTTCTGAACTGGATCAAGTTTTCTTTCTTATAAAAGCACCTTTATGTCATGTCGTGTGACTGACAGCCTGGTGATGTAAATGTGGAGAATAAAATTAGAGAAGAGAGATCTGAGTTGTATGACTGAGTCATTTGCTAACTTCTGGTCTGATTAATGAGTCGAAAGTGTTTTTTTCCACTTGTGAGCAGGTGAATAAAGCATTAACTAAAAGCCAGGAAATGCACGTGCATTCAAATAGCTGGTTATCAAAACTCAAGATCAAGTGTATGTGAGATGTTGGATTTTATTTTTGCAGTGCTTTACTTCTAAAGGCAATTTAAAAATCACTAAACATGATTTTTTTGGGAAGAAAAAGTCAAAGAATCTGGAGAAAATCAACACAAACTGCACAGCCCAGATTAATACTCTTAAACAATTAATATTAATATTATTGATATTGACTGAATTTTTTCAATCAAATGTGATATATAAAGAAAATTTTCATTGCCATGCCCAATCAGTCCTTATCTAAAATGATAAAAATATGTACAAATCAATTTTTACATCATAAGCTACCATAAATACAGTTGTCCACAGTAAAAAAAATAGTTAGATGTAACCTCTTTGTCTCTTCTTACAGAAGCTTCCTATAGTCTCCAAGCCAATTAGTTAGGACTAGTTCCTACTGTACATCTCCCATCGGGAATGAATGGAGAAGCTGTTTAAGTTCAAAGCTGGAGTTTCCACCCGGAGGAGGAAACCAGAGCGCTCTGTTTGTCATTGATGTCATCGCCAGCAAACCACACTTCAAACTGATAATAAGGCAAAAAGAAGCATTTGCTCCAAAACACAGATGGCCTTATTTGTTCAAGCTGCACACGCTGCATGTGCTTCCATGCCACTGTTGATGCTGTGTGCTAATGGGTGCCACATCAGACTTCCAGGGGCCTCGGTCACATATGACTACCATGTGTCGCCATCTTCATCCACATCACCTAAACTCTAACCGGCCTGGGGAAACAATAAGTAGCGCCGCAATGCCTTTTTAGGTAGGAGGAAAATGGACTAGTTGAGGAAACAATATGTTTTTAACCCTAAAAAGTATAAAAGCTAGACTGATAGAAATCTGACTTTGATTAAACTTGTAAAACGAAAATATGCGTTTATGCATGTGCGCTCATTTGTGTGTGCATAAAGCCTGAGGTTTGCGGGAGCCCCACAATGAGTAATTGAGACCGTATTTTCAAACGACCGAGACCAGATCTTGAGTTAATCACGTCTGACCCCATGGATGGGGTAAATGAAGGTCTACATCTTTGTTTGACAACATGCATGTAGCAGATTGATTTTCTGGTTCCAGTGCACGGGGTCAAGCGGATGTGAAAGGGTAGCACACAAAAAAGCATCATATGGAAGGCAGTGGAGAAAGCATAGCATTTGGATCATGTGCTGTCCTCAATAATGTGATATTTATTATGCTTTAAAGGAGGATCATGTTAAATATATATGTTGCATGCCTCATGTTACTGATGATGTTTCCAAGGCAAATAACAGTGTGCTGTTAGAATGAAAGTATAATAAGAAAGTTAATGTGGTTAGAAAAATTACAAGCTGAGTGCAAGTTTTAAATGTTATATTCAAATGCAAAAAATATGCTGTAAAGGTAGAAAATATCTGAAAGATCATGCAAAATATAAAATCTTCACAGAAGATCTTGGAAAAAAAAAGTGAGTAATCAATTGTGCTGCACCTAAAAAACATGCATTTGCACTCAGTTTGTCTGGAAGTTTCAGCTGCAACATTTAAAACTATTAAATAAATGTCATTATCCCTGGTAGAACTCCACATTTCACATTAATGTAGAAATTCCTTCATTTATGACCCAAACGGAGTCAGTTATTTTAACTATGATCCAACAGAGTGAATCCAGCATTTAAAGAGGTTTAATCTGTTTTCTTGGTCATGTTTTTAAATCATTTTTATAAAGTTATTATATCTCAAAGAAAGAAAAATGAACAACCAATTATGATAGAAAAAAAAATCCACTGGAAGATATTTAAATTAATTCACTACTTGTGTGTCTTTGAGTTCAGATCTGGATCCAAATCCATGCAAACTATTACTGTCATAAATTTAAAGGCTTATGGAGTCAGTGCAATTACAGTTTTCATGCTCTCTCTCTTCCTGTAATTTGACTTTACATCTGTTTTTGTTTTGTTTTGTCTGATGCCATCGCCATAGCAGAGCAACGGTTGGGGTTTTAAACAAACTACTTAGCTCACACTTTCTAGTGAGCTTGTGGAATGTCTGATGTGAGCAAAAAATAATAAAACGTTCTACTGTAAGCAAAACTTGTATTAGGATTTATCGTTACCACTCTCACAATTCTGTGCAATTACAGATAATATCATTTTTCAGCATTCTTGACAGTCGGATGTCAAACCACATGATCAGAGCATGGTTTGAGTTTCACATCTTTAGGGATCATCCCACACTAGCTGGGAAACTGAATGTGTGTGGGCGGGTGTTTTTTTATTACTTCCAGTTTAGCTACCTGTCGACTTATGAGTTTTTGTTCCCTTCTGGCTTTGATCTCTGCTGAATGGTTGGTGGAATGACTGACCTCAGTTAAACCTGATAAAACATTCCCCACCTACAATTATTTTTGTAGTATATATGAATACTGTGGTACATTCAATACGAGAGTCCTATGAAGTCCAGATTTTGTATCAAATTTATGCCGCTCGGTTAGAAATTCCAGTTTTCTGTGCACTGCTGAAATGTACCACAGATGCAAGATAATGTACACAATATGAAAGCCAGGAAAACAAACTTGTTATGTAAATCTGGTTACTGGTTCAGCAGGAAGTGAAATAAAAAAACTGAAAGTATAACAAAGACAAGATAAGCACAACCTAAAGTTTTCGTGATGTCAAGCAGCATATGAGATTTGTTTCCTGTGACGTGACGTCAGATTATTTTACGACAAAATACCATAACATCCTGTATACTGAAAATGTGGTTAGCTGTACGGAGCTGAAGGGGGTGTAGATCAAAGGCCAGGGCCTGGAGCACATTAGATTCAATTCTACTGGGTTACAGAGGCCTGCGTTTACTTTCTAACATGTACTGTACAGTAAAATCAGACATTCCCCTTCATGGAGGAGGCCCTTTGTCAAAGTCTCCCAACCCTATCTTGATCAAGGAGGAAAGGGGTGATTTGAGAGCATACGTCTCCCATTGCTGAGCTCAGCCTGTGTGTTCCATTTAGCCATTGAAACTTTAAGGCACATGGCGCTGTTAGCAGAGCCCCACGCTCATGATGTCATTGAGGTTCTATCATTACAGGCTGTAGTTGATGTGTTGGGTCGGGAAAGTTCCCAGGCTTTTTCCCTCTGCATATTTGGCTTCAGAGGCAGCGATCCAATAAGGTTTCTCACTGTCACATACAGTGTGTGAAGCAGAAATCCAGAAGGCGAGGTTATGAGAGAACAATTGAATTTTGAGATAAGACTTCCTGATTTTTTCCCCCCTCTTTTTTTTTGCGGGTCTCCTTGTGTTACAACCCATTTTCAGCATCTGCCTCTTCAGCCCTCCACTGAGTTTAAAGGGAAAGTAGTTCCGGCTGCTATTGCTGAGTAAGAAAAACCTTTAGCTTCAGATAACATCTCCTCTCACTTAATGCCGTTGCTTCTGCAGTCACAGTAAACACATCAACTTCCAAACTAAAACGAGTAATAAAGCCTAAATAAGTTAAATCCGCCTGCATCACATTTTCACTGTGGACAAGCAGCTTTCCTGAAACATCCAAACACTTGGAATGAATTCTATACTTAAGATAAGGTGTACAGGTAATCTGGTCCAAATAGGCCATCTGCTGTTCCCACAGCAAACAACCGAGTCTAATAACACGCTGCATCCAATCAGATTGTAGCAGAGGCAGTCGAGATAAAGGCAAAGCAATAAAATGAAACAATCTGGTGCTTTGACACTACAAGTGAGAGAGCTTGCTATTTCGCCGTTGGGCTGAGGGCAAGAATGTGCTCTTTGAACCAGCTTTATTTAACAGTGGAGCAGCATGCGCACAGCATGCCCCGAGTCTCTGGGCTGGCCCAGGAACTGTTTACTACTGGTGTGGGCACATCAGATGCAGGGCCACTGGGTCAGGGAGCTGGCATCTTCACCCCTGGCACAAGTTGCTCCCCTCAGGGGCAAAGGGACTGACACCGGGCTCATGGTGCGCACCAGACAGACAGGGGCCTTCTAAACAGCTTGCGACCATAACCAACAGTGGCAAAGAACAATGAATGCAATTATTTACAAGAACACAGTCCAAGTCTTTTTTAGTCTCTCCCTATTACGCCTGTTTATCCTCACTCCCTTATGCAGGCCAGCATGGAGGGGCTGTGACCCTGGCGGGACAGTCGTCAGCAGGATCTTTTCATAGAGCCCAGGGATACCCTGCTATTCATACTCTGTCACCAACAGGCCTGCTATTACCCAGCTGCAGCATCTTTCCTACCAGCTTCATGATTTATGACTGTCTAAAGAAGATGCATCAAACTAAAATGGACAGATCTTATAAAGTGTCATGCAGAACAAAATACTGGCAAAGAATCTGGATGGAAATATGTTTTTAGGTACATCTGCTACAGGTTTGAAACCTACATGCACCATTAGGAAGGAATGTATCTCACTGTTGGTTTTAGATACTTACAATCTGGAACAGACTCAAATGCTTCAGTCATTTCATGGCAACAAACAAAACCACTTATACAGACTCTAAAAATTGTACTACTTTTTTTTTTTTATTATTTTATAATTTTAAACACAACAATTGACATTGAGGTACTCCTGAAGCCAGTATCCCTCTGGGCTGCTTGTTGGCAACAAATTGTAAATGGAAATAATGAGGAAGTTTTTAATATATCTTGAAACATTTGCGAGGAATTTCAATTTCATTACACGAGGGCCTTGTTTTCTCACATCACCGGAATTCTGAACATGTTTGAAAAATGTCAGCAAAAGATTTTCTTTCAATAAGACAACAAAGTTATCATGAATGTCTCCAACCCAACACCTTCGTTTCCTCGAGTCAGAAAGTTTGGGAGGGGTGGAAACTTAGTTGTGACCAATTTGGAGACAATATATGAGAATTTGACATTTAACAATATAAAATAAAACAAGAATACAGTGACCAGGCTGAGACATGATTAAAACAATATTGTGACAATATTTTTTGTAATATCCTGAGATCAGGGTGAATACAGCAGACTGCCAACCAGTAGGCTGATGGTTCAATTCCAGCTTCCCCCACCACATGTGCCCTGACAACAGCCTTAAAAATAGACTAATAGACTAACCCTAACCCTGTTTATTTCAATGGGAACTTTATACATTAAAAAAATGTAACATACAAGGATATAACTTAAAATACACATTAAATTTTAAAAATATTTAGTTCATTAGTTAAATAAAAATAAATATATTTTCACTTTTAGAGAAAGTGTGCTCTACACACACAGAGACGGTATTTTGCAAACATGCAAAAAAAATGCATACATGCACTCTTTCATGTTTTCCCGTTTACACACATACAGCTGACAGAGTTTAATTTCCCAGTTTCTCTGAGGCTTTTGGTCTTTTAGGAGCCTCCAGATGAAGCGAGCCCAGAGCGTGGCAGAGGGTCCTACATCAACAATAAACAACAGTTATCTTGTGTGCAGCCGTCTGTGTCAAGTGCTACATGAAGCCAAGTTCAGCATCTGAGAGGCGTCTGCTCCTCCTTCCGCCTTTGCTCTTGTCTCTTTCAATGGTTTATAAAAGTGTGGATGTGTCTGTACACCCAGGGGTTTGTGTGTTTTACTTCACCACACAGTGCTCCTCTGTATTGTATTCTGAGGCTGGCTGGGTTAAAAAGGCAAAATTACGAGTGGCGGGGGCAAAACGAGTGGGGTTGCCAGTGCGCTGCAGAGCTGCAGGGAGCTACCCCAGATCCCAGCTGCCCAGGACTGGCTGAGACCTTTAGATGAGTGCCAGGCTTCTTTGGTCCTCAAGGAGGGAGGCCAAATAGAGTGGGAGGAATGGGAGGAACAGAAAAAAAGGCAAAAAAGTATGTCTGTGGTAAAGAAAAAGGCATGAACATGATTTTTCTTTCCTTGACAGTAAACAAAACAGCATTTTTTAAAATAAACAATTGGATACGGTGCTCATATTTTACTAGAACATTCAACTTTCTGAGAAGTACAGTGATTACGGTCTTCCAGATTTGGTGGCCTGAGTACTCCACGGGAGCTGGCAAAAGAAAAGTGGTTTATCTGGAACTGTTTAATGCATTATTTGTTTAACAATCAAGGAAGCAAGTTTATTTTGCAGATAATTATAGCTTTTGTTGCATTGATGGCCAAGATAAGCCAGAGTTCCGAACCATTAACTCGTTATGCTTTTTCTGGCAAATGGCAGGAACGAGTTTGTAGTGCAGAATGCTCTGAAGGAGCGCTGGAAACAAAACAGAGAACATTACAGGGGATGCAGTCCTGGACCCAAACCTAATCAATCAGAATGCTCATTTAGTAAAACTGTCTGGCTTTTGTCGCTGCTACACCTTCTTATATTTATCATTAGATACGTATCAGGAAAACAGTTCCTGCCCTTTATCTTTTGAATCATTTCAACAATATCACCTAAAGCAGCTATATGTGGAGCCAGTGTCTGAGTCTAATCCCACCCCACTGAAAGGAGGAATTCTGTAAAAGCCTCGAACTGGAACGTGAGCTCTGAAATCTCGGGGCTCTACTGTAAGCATTAATCTACAGCTCAGCCTGTGGAAATCCCCCTCTAGACACCTTTGTCCTTTACATCGACCCATGAACTGGCTGGGGTACTAATCATGGCCCTTGGCAGACAGCAGCATATTTCCATAGGACCTGAGAGAACCTTTTCCTCTGCAGAGGCAGGTAGTGACAGGAGCGCATCCTGCCCAGGCAGCAGGCGATGCGAGGCCGTTCTGTCCACCCCAGGAGGAGCTGGGACTATTTCTGTTCCTGTGTCAGAAACAAATGACCCCCGTGCCACCTGGCCTGTTTGTCTGATGACCTGCTTGGGAGCTGATGCGGGTGGTGGTCGTCATTGTGCGCTCTCACCCTGGGGCTAGTGAAAGGAAGTGAGCTCCACCGTGACGAGAGACAGAATTTCAGTTACATCTCTGGTGTTTTGTAATGAATTTATGAGGCTGGTAGAAAACTCATTATTGATGTGTTGAATGATCGGGCCCATTTCATCATATTTATATTTAGGGCTGCTGACCAACCAAATCAAAAGCGTTGAGCATCCAAATTCCTGTTGTGTATGTTTTACAGCACTAAATCCAAGTTTAAGGGTCTCAGCTCTGCTTCCTGTGTCAACGTTCTGACGTACACTGCAGCATTTTCCATAGCTGGACCTTTTCCTTTGGATACCTGGACTTTATTTGACATGTCCAACGGGAGCTATTTATACACTATTTATGACCACTGATGAAATATTAACATATTACTGCTACAGTAGTCACACTGGGAGATGAGCGAAAATGTCAGGAAAAACATAAACGGAAAAGCTGGTCTGTTACTATGACAGAACTAGTGTTGCAAAGAGTATTTACTATAAATAGAAGAAATATCTGGATCTAGTTTATTTTTCTGACTCAGGTAGTGCATTCAAATCAACTTTATGTCACTTAGTTGTACCTTTAAAACAATTTTTTGCAAAGCACCACAGAACCTCTGTATTTGAAAACCATTGATTAGTTCTCACAGTTTAAACAGTAAGTCCCACTTAAGAGGCTATTACAGGTCAGTGATAGGTTATTGATAGAACATATAATGCTGCTTTTCCCTTTCTTAACAGCTTAGAGTAATGCAAATGATAAAAGAAAACCAATAAATATCAAACTTTCTCCCAATTTGTAGGATATAGGATCTAAAACAGAACCTCTCTCTCTGTATATTTGAAATTTTCAACAAGACAGCACATAAATAATACATGAAGTAAATTTACTTACAACAAAAACAGGCTCAGCTGACCTCAGATGAGATTACTGGTGATTTTTTTGCTGTTTATGTCTCTCAGGTGTTCCGAGAACCATGATTTTGGCTTGCAGCAGGTTTTCTGGTGCAGCTTCTTCCTGCTTTGCATCATAATTTTTTTCCCCTTAAAGATGCTTGTTGACTGGCGTTTGATTTAAACATCTGGATTTACTGTGATGGAAAAAAAAGACAAATCAAAATTAGAGTGCATCAAGTAAAAGTCCTTGTTATTTATCACACAATGAAGCGATTCTTCTGCAGCTTGTGCCATCCCCACCGGGGTAATCTTGTGTACACCCTCTTTTTTTTCTCTAAGCCCTGAGTGTTGCTGCCCACAGTGAACTAGTCTTTATTAGCCAGACCCCACAAGCATCGCCCACCCTGGCATTGCTAACGGCACTACCAAGCTGACAATTATTATCCATCTCACTGCCCCTGCTAGCAAGCTGCCGGGATGGGCAACATTTGTCTGGCTGGAGGACACAGTATCTGTCTGCCTGTCAATGAGTAAATCTTCATCCCTCCCTCCCAACACTGGACTAAAATCAAGATTATTAGATTTAATTCACCTGTTTTCAAACTGTGGTGACACAATTCAGGTAAAGGTTTACTCATAAACATGATAAAATATGATTAAGCAGTCCTCTTGTTTTAGGTAAATACTGAGAGCCACACAATGCGGCAGATGTTTGTTTGCAGGAAACCTCAATCTAACTGACAAGGTCTGTGGTGTGAGTCATCCTAGGATATTCTGAAAATGCGGTTGCCTTCAGAATCCTCCTTCACCTCCCCTTTAATTACTGGCTGGTATTCTTCCACCACAATCCCTCACAGTCAGTGCTATCTCTTTCATCCTCGACAGCATGCAGGAGTCTTTGTAATTCACCAGTTTGTGTTATGAACCTGCAGGATTAAAGAATCTACTTCCTGAAATTAACTGCAGATGCTGTCATATAAACAGGCTCTGGCATCATCGCCGAGTGCGTTTATGACTCAACGACAACTGACAAAGTCGGCTGGTTCAGGCAGAGCCCATAAAATGTGTCAAGTCTGACTCTATAATAGAACTATCAATTAAATAAGTTAATGGCATGAGCAGTGTAACTGGAAAAACAACAAAACAAAAGTGACAGAGCTGCCACCCCAACAAATCCTTGCTCTAAATCTTTTAAACTAATATTTTGTGTTTGTTGAGACTGGTTAACGTTAGCTATGATAGCTGCCTTGAGTGGTATTGAATCCAAAGGTTGATCAGTTGGAGATACACCTGTAATGATGACTTTCTTACTCTTTCAGTTTTTTAGTGTATCATGAGATATGTTGCTAACAGACAGACAGGAAATGGCAAATAGTTGACTTAACAGCATAGTGATCTTAAGAGTTTGTAAAGAGGATGACTCTCAGCTTCAACCACAACAAGTTCATGAAATATTTTGCCAATGAACAAACACAAACACAGGCAAAAACACTATCAGCCACCTTTGCTCTTATAATGAAGGATCAAAGCATGAACACTTAGCATAAAAGCCGACAAATTGTGCAAATGCATTTTTAGTGAATTCACAAATGTGTACAAAAAGACATCTCCAGCCTTTTTTGGTAATGTTTTAATGTCGATCCGGAGAAACTTTTAGCTGTTTACGGTCACATTTGACACGTGACCTTGTGCACTGTTGCTATCTCCGTCCTCTGGTATTTGACAAGTTGCACACAAACTATTAATATCTTCAAAAATGGAACAAGGCTCTTGACTTCTGGACCGAAAATGATCAAACATTCCGAGTTAAAAATAAAAACTCTGGCAGCAAACAAACATCTAAACGAATCAAACTGTTTCTTTTGAAACGTGTTAAAAATAAGTCTCTAGTGGCCCCACGTTGACCCCCATTCATCTCACTGAGATACTGTGGGCTAAAATGTAATGAGACAATCAAAGGCTCTGTATCCTACAACCATAAAAGGCAGAGCTCCCCCCCCCCCACCCCCCCCACACACACACACACACAACAGAGTAGTCACGGCAGTTAGACTGGTTTGTTTTCCATTTTCATTGAATCGAAAGGGACAACTGGGTAATGAAGCAATGTACATCTCATTAATAACACAGGTGTGTGGTTACCATAGAGACCTTAATGGGCCCCTGGCAGTTACCATGGTGACCCTAATGATCTAAGTGTGGCAGCTTAAACATTTCTTTTGATTTTGGATCTCTTTAGCATACGTATTATACAGCTTGCACATCAAAGCGTAAGCGTATTGGTTGCATTATTACGAAGTTGGTGTTAGAATTTTGGACAAACCCTTCAAAATATTTATTAAAATTCTATTTATAAAACACCATCCTGTCACATACATTCTTTATTTATTAATTTAACATTTATTTAACCCTTTAGATTAAAGAATTCAGAGGACAGCTAAGAGATTCTTGATTTCCAAAATAAAAGCACCCATATCTGAATGTCATGTTACTAAACAACTCCCCTGGATGTGAAAGAACCAAGTATTTGATATTTTGAGAATCTTTTCTTCACCCAGTGACATGTACACTTTTCATCTTTTGCTTCATCCCTCTCTTTCCATCACACTCTCCATTATGTGTCACTCTCATCTCTTCCTTTCTGCCTCTCTTTGGCCCCAGGCAACAGCTTGAATATTCATAACTGTCCTCTGATGAGCATGCTAAATGGATGTCAAGATGATTTGGCCACATGACAGAGCTGGATTGTCTTTGATAAGCCCCGACTTGAGCCCGAACAAGGAAAGGAGGAGGAAAAGAGCAAAAGGGAGAGAAGAGATATTAACCCCAGAGGTTTTCTTGTTGGGTGCTTTCTTGAACCAAATTAGAATTTTCAAGCGGGACAGTTCTAGGCTTGAACTGTGCAGCAATGGAGAGGTCAGTAGGGGGGCAGACCCCTGTAGTGGCCCTGGGGGGGTGAAAGTCATTGTCACCCGGGTTTAATGGGTCCCAGAATTCCTAAACTGACCAAAACCTGTGAACAAGTGAGAAACGATAGACATTTGTGATTCAAATAAGACCTCTGGGGGTTTAACTGTGAGGTCTGCAGTTGGAAAAGCTTCTCAGAGGAAACAAACATAAATTCCTGCAAGGATAAGTGAAGCAGATTTCCTTCTCCCCTGGCCATTTCACATTTTCATGTTTTTACATTACAAAACTTTGGACTTTAGTTTGATTTACTTGGAATGTGAAACAAAGCATGCTGGGAAGAAAACAACAAACTAAAAACAACATTTTTGACTTTAATTATGAAAAATACATTGTGTAAGTTTGAAAAGGCCTGCGAAGCTGTACAGAAAAAAATGTGTGTTTTGAGAAGATCATAATCCAGCGTTCTTTGTAGGTTTATTTTCTTATTCTTATTATAATAGTTGGTTATAAGCTACTCAAACCAAGTCCAAACTCAACAATTATCCATGTGATTGTTTCTTTAAAGTGGTCAAACTTTTCTGTAGGGAATATAAATATGTGTAAAAAGCTGGTGCATTGCTCTGAATGACGGAACGCTTACACCAAAATCCAATTCAAGAACTTTCAGATTAAACTTTCTTGATTTTCTGGCGTTTCACATGAGTGACTATTTAAGAAAATATGATGAATGAATATTAGTTTTAAATGATTATTTTAATTGTTTATCAGAATGTTATTGTGCTATACCAATTTAAATAACAATTTGTAAAACTTTCAAGTTCTTTCTATAAAGTTTATGCATTTTCAAATTCCTGAGAGTACTTTATTCCTTGAGAATACTATAAAATTCAAGTATTTTCAAAGATGTCAAGCACTTGAAGAAATGAACATAGCTGCTGCTTCCTGAAAAGTTATGACCAGATATCTGATTTGTGAATGACAAAAAAATGTCTATCACAGAATTAGAGCTGAAATTCAGTTTTTTATATTTGTTGTTGAGGGATACATTGCTCACGATTATATTTTTATTTATAAAAAACTAGATTGTGATATTCTGATTATGTGAAGTTTGAAATATCCAGAGATCACATTTTTATTAGACTGCAGTTCCCAATTTACACCAGTGGGAGACAGAGTTGAGCTGTTTGCTGGAGAACGACACATGGATACACAGTGTTGCAGAGTACTTAATAAAACAAAGGAAAGCTGCTATGGATGCTCAGATTTCCAAATAGAGCGAGTTCATATAAAATCTTGTTTTTTCAGGAGTGTCAAAATATGGAAATAGAACCATATTGGGGAAAAATCAATGAACTCACTCTGCTACAGACTGTGTATGGAATATAATGGAGGTGCATTCGATGACTCACCACTGTGCCCTCATTCTTGTGAAGACTTAAAACACAAGATGCATGTGAGTTTAACCTCCTGATAGGAGTGGAAAACTAAATAAAAGCATTCTTGCAAAGTGAATTAAGATAGTTTTTTAGACAATTGTTCTTATTTAATTACAATGCTTATCTTATTTTTATATATTAATATGCATATTAGTATTATTGTTTTAATTGACTGTTCTCTGTGTGTGTGTGTTGTTTTCTTGTATATGAGACCTTTTTCTTGTATTGTTGATTTTGTGAATTCCTCTAGTTCAACACTCTGGGCGACAGAATTAGATATATAAATGAGCTATATAAATAAATCAGCTGAAATCAAAACGAAATAAAAACTAAAACACAAGTTTGATTAATCACACAGCCACAGAAATAGATAGTTGATTTCCTCAAATTTTGAGTTTTTTGTAATTAGTGCAGTCAAACGTAGGTTTATGAGTTGAGTTTTTACATTAATTAAAACCGGCAGTAGAAGTGTTGCAACATTTGTCATCCTTGGAATACTACAGTATCTGGTGTTGGCTTTAAGTAGACCCTAACCAGCCAGGTTGGTGGGCATGGACCACCAACAGCTGTCAAACCACCCCATCTAGATGGCAACCCACAACAGGAACCTCAGTCCAAATCACAAACCTGCTAGCTAATCTCTACTAAATCTGCCCCCCATTTAGCTTTATCTGTCTTTTGTTATCAGCGCTTGGACCGGAGAATGGCCGGAGGTCATAAGGGTAAGACTTCTTTTCCAGCATCTGCTTAAAGGGAGCAACGCAGGACAAGGGGCCTCCCCTTACTCAACTTCTCAACCCTCAACAACCCAGCCCCCACCTCTGATATTTTTGGAAGCCCTTTTTTCTTTTATTTTGCCTTTTTCCTTTCCTCTAAAACCCAAATAAAGTGTGTGATGGATGAGTGAGCAGAAGCAACACCTCCCCCATCAATCTAGAGCCGGGCTTGGAGAGGAAGGGGAGGCTGTCCCTTCACATGCCTCCAAAAAGCATTGAGCAGCATGTTGCCCTCGCATACTGGAGCAACACATGCATAATCAGCATATATTACATAGCTGCCATGAAAAACATTCACAGATACGGAGTCATGTATGCAATATCTGCAAAGAACACACATGCAGTTCAATGAAACAAACAGGAAATGCTCTAAAATCTCAGATGTCTTCACATAAACATTTCTGTTTCACTACAGAAGAAGCAAAGCTTGATCATTTGAGGGAAAATAAATATAAGATAGAAAAATCCAAATGAATGGATGGGGGGGATGAGAGAGAGAAGTATAAAGAAAAGGAGACACCAAATGGTCCTGGTTAGTAGCTGTTGAGGAAATCTGTGTGAGAGCACCACCAGCACCAGGAGTGAATTCCAACCGAGTATCGTCACCAGGAGCAGAGGGAAGCCAGGGAAGTGGTTTAAGAAGAAAAAAGAAAATCTTGGTTAAAGCTTCTGCCTGTGTTTGTAGGTGGTGTTGTAAATATACGTTCTATTTATACACCATGGATATGAGGACACAAACAGAGGGCTGGTTTAAGGGCTTTACTGCATGTGAAGCTGTTTTCATGAATTTAAATGGATTAAAAAAATTAAAAAAAACCCTGATGCACCAATAACCCAAAATGTGTATTCTGGACTAAATGGCAGATTTGAAACTTAGGAGGTCTTTTATGTGGTAATATCAACATTTAGTGGCCTGACTGACTGTCATCTTGTCAATTCAGCTCTCAAAAGAAAGAAAGCAGGAGATATTTGTTGTATTGCGATGCCCAGATACTTCAATAAATTATATGTTGAGATATATACTAAAAAATCTAAATTTTGAAAGCTGACATTTATACGTATATTTATTAGCCTATTATTAATATTTGTGTGACAAAATACAGAGAATCTAAGGGTTGCAAGACAACCACGCTTGAGTCAAATTAGCCGTCTTAAAGAAACTCCAATCAGCACCATCAAGCATACGACAGTGGTTATCATCTTGTTTTGAGTTTCCCCTCCAGATTCTGTGGGCATGCATAAAAGCGGGTATTTTATGTGTCATTTGACCAATCTCTTGCACAAAGTAGGACAGCCATTGCTTGACACTTAAGAAGTTGTTTGAATTCAAAGGTATTACAAAGCTAACAAAACTTTATGACACAAAGAATCACTAATAGCCCCAAAATTCAGAATGCTGCAGAATTATCAAAACACATGGCTCAACAGGTTTTATATAAACACTTTGCAGCATATAAACATGCATAAATATCTGCAAATTTAAAGCTGGTCTTTATTCTCGCTTCTTTCTCCTCAAATGTCACGTAAGGCTAGGTTTGGGCAATCAATCAAATTAATATTTAAATTTGAAATTCGGCCTCAAGTAAATCACAAAGACAATGTAGGCCTAACTGACAAAAAAGTGCTAAAACAACTTTGTAAGCATGTTTTTCCTTTGTCATGCCTTTTGAATAACGCACACTCCTGCCCCTTTGACCTCTGCTAATCTCATGTGTGTCTTGTGTTTTAATCAGTCAGCACATCTAAAGCTGGCAAAATGAGGGCAAAACACACCGGTGGCATAAAAATAGGTCTTCATTATTTACACTAAGAATGCCCCACACTCTCTCTGGTGCAGCAACCAGCAATTTTTTTTCATACCCTCCTGATAAAAGCAAATTTTTATGCATTGACAGTCTCCCCCTATTTGGACATCCGGGCTTCCGTAGCAGCTCTTCGATGCTTTTGTTCAGTCAAGGAGAAAATCAAGTTTAATCAATTGGTTTCAACATGTGTTTTAAACTAATGTCTGACAATTACAAATATTTGTATTTACTCAGACATTTTTATGGTCATCTATTTGTTTTAGTCTGAGAAAAGTAATTTTTGTCCTTTAATTTAAACTCTCATAAGTTTTAATCCCCACTAAACAGCTCATCTCTGCCATCTGCTGATATAAATTATTGCCTGCAGTCTCTTTAAATATTAAATAACCAGAAATCTTCTGCTACAATAACTTTGTGCTTTCAAGACGAAGCCTGTTGGTGATCAAAGCCTGAAATATTGAAGGGTTTCTTTCAAAATGTATAACTATTAGGGCTGGATGATATAGAAAAAAAGCCTATTAATAAAAAAAATTCATATTGATTGATAATCATTATTATTGAAAATATGAAAACATGTAGAAAATATATTTTAAGTGCAGCCCTGGTCATTTTATGATATGCCTTAATTAATTAATCTTAGTAAAGAACACATAAAATTATGGACACAAAAATTGAATTAAATTCAACTTTTTATTTAAACATTTTAACTGAACTGACATTGGGTCAGCTGAATAATTAAGTTAATTGATCAGGATGAGTCAAACAGCTGAGAGAGAGAAAAAAAATTTGTATCATAATTATATAAAGGAATGCTGAATTTTGTTCTGACAAAAAAAAAAAAAAAAAAAAAAAGGTTTGGTTAGCTCAGACACAGGGAAAGTGCCCATGAAATGCAGCACTCAGTGTGAGGCACATGCTGCCCCTCCCTCCCTCCCTCCCGTCTTACACTGAAGCCTGGTGTTGTTGGTTTATTATTGTGGGATATGACTGATTGACTTTGAGTGATTAATGATTTGATCCAGAGGAAGCAGTTGAGCCGCACAACTGTTTATCATCCTCCATTAAAAAAACATCTCGTGTCCAATTCGTCAGAATCTTACACATCTCTGTACAACTTGGCATCCTGGTCCAGGCTTCCAAGTGCTTTGAGTCATTTAGGGTTTGTTGCGTTTATCGCAAGCAAGTAATCCCAGTTGATTTTCTTTATGCTGCAGACGGAGGATTCCTCCTCCTCCAACGTGAAGCCTTGCCAGGAGAGACACAGCTTTTGTCGGACCATGCAGTTGAACTACTAAAACCATTTTCGAAACAATTTCCTCCGCCATGAGCTCATCTGTAAATCACCTGCTCTGTGTTTTAGTCTGAGAGGGGAGGGGCTTGGTGACAGAGCTGCCTGGGTCCATGTTTCTGATTGGTTAGGAGCAAATAATGACTCTAGTATTACCTTACCTGGTTGAATAAAATGATAAAAGAAGGAAACGTTTTTATCAAACTTCTTATGGACTCATTTTTTTTCTATTGCGCCACATGTCTATCGATATAATATTTATATATATATTTTTTTTAATTATCGTTCAGCCCTAATAACTATATAAGGACGAAAAAACTTCGGGCTTCAGTTTGGATCCTACTAGCGGGGAAGAGCCCCATGGAGGTGAACTTCTGTGTAGGAGATGTTTTTGTGCAGATCACGCGTCACCGGTTCCAGCAGATTTATTGATTTATCTGTGAGGTGGTGTTGGGGAAGTCTTATTTTTCAGGACATACTTTTCTACAATATTTCATCACGTGGTTAATGGTCAGACTGGTTAAACCGTGAAACCCTTGATGAAACCATCACTTATCCCCAACCGTTGTTACACCTGGTAACTATGGCCATAAAGCAGGTAGTGACATCATATTGGAGACCTACCCGCTCCTCAAACTGTTTAGTGTGGTATCTGGCCAGTAGAGGGGTGCAGAGTGGTGGCAAATATAAAAATGGTCGAATTTCTAACTCAAAAATCAATTAGATCAATTTAAATCTCAATCTAGCTTAAAGTGTAAAAAAAACCCCTACTTATTGTTGCTGTAAAGATTGCACAGATCATACAATCGAGTGCACCTTGCAGAGTGATGTCTTCTCTGTGTGTCAGGGGCTTGATAAGATGCTCTTATTTTGACAATGTCAAAATGTGTGCTTTCCAGGTGTGTTTTCACCTGAAGAAGAGAAATACCTGCAAAGTTTCTCAACCCAATGAGTAACATTCCCCAAAATAGTTGTGATTATGTTCTGATTATGCAATCAAACAGCCCTATTCAGGACTCTTTTTATCAAGATGTTACACAGAGACAGAAAGACAAAGAGACTCACAAAGGTGGAAACTATACCAGCTTTGATATCCCTGCTGGTAAATACTGGTTATCTCAAGCACACATTGAATTGAGGTACACATAACAGAAAACTTCTAAAACAGGGTAAGGGAGAGAGATGAATAGATACGGATGGATAAATAGACTCAGAGAGATAGCTTAACTAACAGCTGTGAACATTTTCCATTTGAAGTGAAAAATTCCTGTGTGCTTGTGGCTCTGCACACTCCAGTGGGCTTCCTCTCAGTTCCATGTGGTATTTGTCCCCAGCTATGATCCAGAGTGGGAGAGAGAGCTGCAAACTTTCCCAAGAATACCATCCAGCCACATGCTACTCTTGCCCTCTCTCAGAAAAATCATCCTCCTGTCCTCTCTTCCCACTCTCTCCTCTTACACCCCACACTGCCTCCCTACCACCAGCTGCGGCGTAACAGATGTAACAGAACATTATCTATCATATATCAAAATCTTATTCCTGATTGGACAGTCTTTTCATGCTAATAATGACAACTGAGCTCATACATGCCTGAACAATTTCAAAAACAAGTATTCATAGAAGCATGACTCAGAAAGGGAAAACGATGTTCTGCAGAAAAACAGATTGTGTTCCCAAAAATAAACTGATCAGAAATCCTTTTTACTGAACAGAAAATCACTGCTGATTTTAAAATATTCTTAGTCAGGGTCTAAAATAGTCATCAGGTTAAAACTTGTATAATATTTGCAAAGCTGAAAAAAAAAAAACAGCTTCCACTTTAAATAATAAAAAAAAAATTATGCCATTAAAGAAATGAGCTAATTCATGTAATTTATGAAAATACAACCAAGTACTCTGAACTTAGGATGCTAAATGCAAGCATTAACATGTTAACATCAGGCTTTTTTATGCCGATTTATTAATCCAGAAAGACAGCATCAATTATATATAGTAGACCAGGGGTACTCAATAGGCAGCCCGTGGGCTGAATTTGGCCTGTGAGCCTTCTATTCTGGCCCTGTAGTGGTGCGAGGATTGTCTTTTAACCTGTAGGTACCACAGGTCGGGTTGTGTTGGGCCAATAAATATTTACTTCAGTGTGGGGTGGGTTCATCAAATCAACGCGCGTTAATGGAAAATTTTCTGTCATTGACATTTGTTTTTTACTTTGACGGACAAATCTGAAGGCCATCAGTGATTTTGACAGATTACAATCACCCACTGGTGTGTGTGTGTGTGTGTGTGTGTGTGTATGCACGTGCAGTAGGACCACGCTGTTACGTAGAGTGAAAATGACACAGTGAGCCACTGCAGCTGACCGGCTGCGAGATGGCCATTTCCCACTCTGTGACCGCTGTAGATAGACACCTGGGGCCTCATGTATAAAAACTTGCTCATGCAAAAAATGGGTCTGAAAGTTGCCTAAGTCACTTTCTCCGCAAACTTTGGGATTTATAAAAGAAAACGTGACGGAAAAAAGTGTCAACCTTGTGCAAACTTTAAACTTTGCATAAGCACATTTCAGAGACGGTCAGACGAAATAAAAGCACATTCAGTCAATAGTATAACGTGTTTTTAATGGGGAGGGGCGGGGTGTGTTGCAAAAATAGATGCAGTGATGCAGGGCGGTGAGAAAAAAAAACCCTAACCCGTGCATCACTAATGTACTGTACCCCCCCAAGCTGTCATTATGCAATAAAATCCACAGAGAATCAGCGTGGTGCCTCCCACGTGCTGCCAGCCCCCCCAACACACACACACACACACACACTGTGGAAATCTTACGTGCACCCCCACCCCCCAAACTGTCATTATTTCATAAAATCCATCAAGTTTCATGTGGCCCTTTCAGGTTTGTAATTGAGTACCCCTGTGCTCGACAATAAACTGGCACCTGAAAGGTGAAATCAAAACATAACAATAGTCCCTCTAGTGGCTGGTTCCAGTACTAGTTTAAAATCCCAACCCCTACAAATAAACCACATCTGCCTGAAATTAAAATGAACAAAAAATACACCTCACATAATCTTTTCCAGGTGTTGGCTTTTGTTGATTTTAATAGTTCATATATGTTAAAGTTTATTTTACTTATATGCTTAGCTATGATTAGTTAATTGATGTTTAAAGAAAAAACCATGAATGTGTACAGGTGAGTAGGCAGGGCTGAATGCTTTACATCTCAAGTTTCAATTTTTCAACTTCAGAAGAAAAGGAGACACTTGGGTTTATCTTTATATATGTTGATGTTTGGAGACATTTCAGCAGACTTAATTTATTTAATCTAACTTCTAATATACTCTAATATTTAATTTAACTTAATGTCAAAAACAAAGGTAAACTTGAGAGTTACTTCCCTTGGTCTGAAATTTCATGCAATTCTTTTAGTTTCCGTCTATTTCAGGACCTAATCCCTGCCTGAACTCATTTTGTCTGAAAGATATAAACTGAAATACTCAGTATTTGTTTCTCAGTGTTTGAGGTATTTATTGTCCAGAAACATTCTTCTATTTGAACCCAAGTTTTCTGCATCCAAATACTCAATAAACAGCTTGGATCTCTTTATGCTTCCTCCACCTCCACATATGGCCATCATAACTGTAGCTGCTGTGTGTCTTGAGTGTGTGTGTGTTCTGAATCTCGCCTGTGCTTGTGTGTCTTTGGGATCATGGGTCTCCAGTTGTGTGGGTAACATGACGCTTTGGCCCAAACCAGTTGCTGCAGATGGTAGGAGTACAACAGCTAAACAGAAGAAGGGAGCGAAGGAGGAAGTGTTGTTATCACCAGCTGGCTCAATGGCTCAGCTAGAGCGGTCGGTAAGACGAGTGCAGCAACAGGAACGCGTGGGTGTACATGTGGGCTGTACAGAGGCCCCTGAAGCCTGAGAGGGTGAGTATTAGAACTATATGCCTGCGAGTACACGCGTGTTGCCTATAGGTACAGCACTGAATCCACAGATGCATGTGTGTGCACGTGTGAGTGGGTTTTTATCGTCCTGAATGCGGTGGCCCACGCATGACACACTTGTAGCTTAGAGCATTTACCTACGCCATCTTTCTGCAGCCCACTGAAGCTTGTGCTTGATGCTGCGTTGTGTCAGTCCAGGTTATCCCAACCTTTAATGTCTAAATGTCACAGCGAAGTGAGCTCATTTCAAAGTGGGCTGCACTCAAGTGTCTCTCTTTTTTATTCACCATGAGGGGATTTAGGCAGCTGTTATTTGAACTCATATAGTACTGAGATGTTGAACATATTTTGCAGAAAAGCAAAGCAAAGATTATCACGCAAGGTAAAAGAACAGTATCATGAAGCCATCATGCATTGCTAAGTGCATTGCATTCTGGGACTCTGCAGACTATGTTATTTGCAGGGTTAGTGAAATATAGAATACAAAATGTGAAAAAAGAGTAGTATTTATTAGGGATGCTCCGATACGAGATTTTTCCTAACCGGGTACGAGTACTTACATTTAAGTACTTGCCAATACCAAGAACTGATACGAGTATCAATAAATGCTATTGGTCTAAAGGCTAGTTTATACTTCTCCATCTGCGTCGGTACGGAGACACGCAACGCCATTATCCGTCGATGCAAGAGCTCTCCGACAGGCCCGCAAGGACGGATGGAGTCGAGCTCACTTTTCTCACTATCCGTCAAACGAGACAGAGAGCGCATGTCTCCGATTGGTCGGCTCAACACCCCGAGATCATTTCCGGCTTGACGCCAGTATCAACAGAATAGTAGTAGTAGAATCTCGCAGAAGCAAATATAGATCAGCTCGAGAAACGTCTGGCAGAAGAAGTACAAAAGTACGAACATTTATATAATCCATCAATGTCCCTCAAAGGTTGAACGAGAGCTGCATATTTGCTCGTCGTCTGCCTTGTCCTGTTCACTGGACGGACATTCAACACACGCCGTTGTCTCCTTCACTCCCGTTTATTTTTTTTTTAACAACATTGTTTGTTCTTTGACATAAATTCGTTACAGCTCAATCAAAATTCGCTCTCTGTCGGCCATTACTAAGCTGAAGTAAACAAACGTTGGTCGACCGGAGGCATTACTGCAGAAAAGTTATAGGCCCTCTGCTGTCCTGGTCGAGAATTGCTTCACAACACCAACAGAGAAGTATAAATCAAAACCGTCTCCGTCAATACGTATGCGTGTGAGCACAAACGTGCTGTCGGAGAAGTATAAACTAGCCTTAAATCATGATTTGGTACAACAGAAAAAACAAGTCAAATACTAGTTTTGCCTTTATAAAATATATATTTTAAACACAATAACTTTGATCAGCAGCAGCAGGTCTTGTCACAACAAGAAATAATCTGTCAGCTGGTTGCTTTGCTATAAATAAGAGAAACACTAATCTGTTTTTACATCCAATCTTAACTGTAAACAGAGTCCTAAAGATCAGGGGTCAAACTAAAACTTACATCAACTCCAGAAAGACTTCTCTCTCTCTGAGTTAGATAATATTCTATAATTACTGACTGCTTCAGTTAATCTGATTTGAACTGGATGCAACAAATAAAGTCAAACAAACTGAATCCTGATGTGAAAAAACTAACAAAATAAAATAAAACCTTTACAACAAACTTCGCACCTAACTGATTTCTAGTGTGGGGAAAGGACTTTTTGATAAAGAAATACACAAATGACCTCATTTATCAAACTTGCTTACGCAAAAATTGAGCCTGAAAATTGCGTAAGTCACTTTTTCCGCAAACATTGGGATTTATAAAAGAAAACATAACGGATAAATGTGCGTAACTTTAAGCAAACTCTGGACCTTGCGTAAGCACATTTTGGAGATGGGAAGCCAGAGCAGCTGGTGAGATGGAAAAATGGTGAATTTAAGACACAATTTCAGACTTGTAGACCCTCACACACACAGAGAACCAACAGTCACCCCCCATCCCATCTCTAAACAGAATAAAAATGAGAATCTGAGTGAAAATATGTTGCATTTTAGAATAATATCACATTACGTTCATACAGACGTCTTCAGATTATATAGCAACTGCACTTATTGGTGCATTAATTGTGATTTCTGAGAGTTATGAATGCTGCAGTGACACTTGTGCGTAATGTGCTGCGCAGCTCAGTCAGTATGTGACAGACTGGATGGATGAGGGGAGAGTTTTTAGAGATTTCTAGATGATAACTGGCTGATTGATCAGCTGATAGATTCTCTAGAGCATTCTATGGATCTATGTGCTGAACTAGACCCAGTGTTAGATCAACAGAACCATCGGAACCAGCAAAACCCAGTGTCACCTGACTGTTATCAGGTTCCCTTCAACCAGTGAATTATCCGACAGGTTGACTATTTGTTTGATAGGATGAACAATGGATTAAATGTTTCTCTTAGATCCTGCCTGATCCCTCTGTCAGACTGACAGCGTTCACCTGCAGCGACTCTCTGACTCTCAGAACCTTTCAGTCTTCGTAATCCGTCAACATTTGATCACCTAATAAAACATTTTTCCATCCATCCACCTCACCACAAGCACCTCAATATTCAGCCTCTGTGAAATTATGTTTTCTAAACATCTCCGTTGTGATGATTTACTGTTAAAAGCCAATAATCCACTGGCTTATTTACATGCAATTATTCATGAGGTACTTTGCATTGTCCATACATGGCAGAATGTGGGTGTGTAGGAGGGTTAGGATCCAGAAACAGCTGAGCAGAATTCTACATACGAGAGTGATTTATAAAGCAGAATTGCGTGGATCTGTGCAGACGCAGAGGTTTATAAATCGGTAATGGAATTTGCGTAAGTGAAAAATTTTGCTGAGCTTAAGTATGTTTTTAGTAAGGATTCATTCTACACAAAGTTTTATAAATGAGCACCCTGCTGTGGTAAGATTTTTTTGATTATATGATAGAATAGGTTGCCATACAACACCGTCGCAGCTTCTGCTAAACAAACTTTTCATCATCTGATTAGAACCAAACTGGTGTCTCTTTAAGCCTCTGTGTGTATCTGAAGTAGTGGCTGATGTAGAAGCTTTAATCAGCTCTACTGGCGACTGTTGGTCACTATTTTCTGTTAGCAAAGCATTAAACTAAACATGCTGACATTTTAGAAATTGATCTGGCATCATTACTGGAACTTTACCAAACCAGAAATCAAGACTGTGAGGATTTGGAGCATGTATACTACTGCTAAATAACAACAACTACTATTACAACTAATACTACAACAACACATGTAACTGCCATCAGCACCAGAGTAAACTCCAGTTAACTGCTGGTGTTGTGCGATGCAGCTCAACGGAGAGCTGAGCATCACACTACTTTAAATTGTATCAGCTCTATAGTATCAGCGTACTTTCCCAGAATGCACTGCAGTCCTGATTAATGTGCTGCGGTCTGAACAAATATTTTCAATGGGTTTACGTTTAAGAGACATGATAGCACAAGGCCAGCAACACATGCAAATAAATTAAGAACTCTAGAGGACACTTCAAGATGCTTTGAAAACGTCTTTGTGAACGATGTCACAATTTATTGAACAGTCACAGCCTCATCAGATACTTGACCCTCTCTTCACTGACTTCCATGTTAAACAAAATGTATTAAAGATTTTAAATAACCCAACTTCCTTCTTTGTTATTTAAATGTTGACTGAATACATCCAGCTGATCTTTAGGATTATTGAGTAAAGGTGTCCTCACCGTACTAATAATAATCATTCTTTGGTGCCTTTAGCCATTATGATCTTCTTAAATTCCCCCCCCCCCCATTTTTATATGATTTGTAACTGTGATCTTCACATTTTGCTCTTTTACCTGTTTTGAAGGACACAGTTTATGCTTATAGTATAAAACAAAATCTACACATGAACTTGAGTTAAGTCCAGTCTTTGCTGTGGTCTCTGAGGGATTTAGATCTTATTAAGAAATCACTTCTGGCAGTTAGGAGGATGCAGCCAAGAGACCTTGCGTACCAGTAGAGCTAAAACAAGAATACATTTCCTGTAACATACATTGATCTTCCTCCCATTTTTAGCATTTGTGTGCACGTGTGCTTCTGTGCGTGCAATAAAAATCTTTGCATGGCCTTGTAGTGTTACTGAGTTAGTACACTTGCTCATTTCAGTAACACACTGTCCAACCTTGTAAAGCCACTTTGAAACTTATCAGCAGCGCTGTATATGTGAGAGTCTGTTTAAAGTCTAGGGATAGTTGGGACTTCACCACAAGCCTGTTAAGATATGACAAACATTATTTTCCAACTCTTTCTGTTGTTTCAAGCAGGGTTTTTTTTTGTTTCCACATAAATCTTTCCATATTTACATCGACGTTTATAAAAAGTCCAAGGCCAATGTTCCCTTTGTTTTATCATGTCATCCCACCCTTTCCTAAAAGCGGTTATTGTTAGCTTGTGGCATCATTTCAGCCAAACAACAAAAGAGACTTGACCACTCCAACAAAAAATAACCTAAATCTGATGTCATCTCTTCCCACTCTGTTTTTAAGATTAAAACTCAGCTGCACCTCTGCTGCGCTGCATCTTTAAGATACAAGAGCTCTTGTAAGAGATGGAACAGTTACATAAGAGAGCCCCTCTGAACCACCACACCCCCAACCCCTGCCTCTGCACATGCTTCAGAGACTTACAGAAATGAGTTTGACACTGAGAAGGGGGACAGAGGACTCCCCGAATAATGTGAACTCGAGGAGAAAGGAAAAAGGGTGGGAGGGTGTGCATTAATGAGATGTCCTCAGAGTACATCATTCCTACTCACCCCTTCACTATTCACCCCCCTCCCACCCACTCTACCCCACAGACAGGCAGTTGTCTCCAGTTCATAGACAACGGGACTGTTCCAAACTTTCTTGCTCCTTATCAAAAAGGGATTCCAGTAGATTCCTAAATCCAAATAAGGTTTAATATGATCTTCTGTCAACACCTAGAGACAAGTAAATGTGGAGGAACATCTTGTTTGGTTTATGATCCCATCCACAGACTCCTGCTTAGTTTCACAGCTGGCTTAAAACTCCACTGGGGTTAATAGACTCTGACCAAATTAGACCACAGTACCAGCAGAACCTCACATCGTTTCAACGACAAAGATGCAGATGTTGTCAAAAACAAGATATCCATGCCCCCAAATAAACCCAAATATATGGCTTAAGTAGGTTATTGTGTTTAAAACATGTTTGATAAACATTTTCATAATTCTACAAAAATCTGTTGCATTATGGTTAAAAATAAAAGTTAGTTTTTAAAACTTAAGTTATTAAAAAATGTACACCCAAGCTGTTGGGTCTTGATTATCAATTTAAACAAACAAAAGGATAAATGTGTTTGTATGACAGTGGTCAACCCAACCGTAGCATCACTGTTCATCAAAGATCAGACTAACAAGAGCTGGAATCGCCATGATTATTAGAATTGTTACTTTTTATTTGTTAATAACGAGCTGCTGTTGCAAAAACAAAAGTAAAACTGGCTTTGCAGTCAAAAATTTTGCAAACAAGTTTTAGACCACATGAAGGACTGAGGGTAGAATGACATTTCCCACCAGATTTCTGAGAAAAGCAATTCATCTCTCTCTGTCTGTTAGACCAACCCTATCCTCCTTTAAGGTTATGCAGTGTGCAAAACGAAGAATGAGTGTTTCTCTGCATTGTGCAGAAGATGTGTTGTGAAAGGGTTTGGCTCTGACTGTCTGATAGCAGAGGGGGGGGGGAGATGTCTGTGTGAGGGCCTCATTCATGGCTGGGGATATATGATGTGGTGAGTAGATGCATATGGGGCTGTACATCTCTTCTCTTTTCTGTTTGAAGTGCATTCAAACCACATCATCCTACTGAGAGCTTCATTATACTGCCCAGGGGAACACATCATCTCTGTGACTGCATCGCGGACCTCTCTGTGGACTCAGCCTTACTTTCTCTTTTTTAAAACTGGGAAGGAATGTTGCCTTTCCATTGGAGACCACCGATACTGAAAAACAGACATCCTCTCATCAGCAAATGTGTCCCAATCATCCTGCAACCGCTTTAGCTTCCTGTAGTAGCTCAAAAAACTTTTCACTCTTCAATCATCCTGAAAAATTATCTCCAAGAGAACAGCTACTGAATGGATAAACAAGGGAAAATTTCCATGCTAGCGCTCAAAGAAATTAATATATTTTCTCAAATATCAGATGAGCCACCAGCAAAAATGATAATATATTTTGTGTGAATGGTCAGAGTAACAGGTGTCATCTGAGCAATGAGATGCTCCATGTGAGCTTCAGAGGATTGATGCAACACCACTGAAATAAAGAACAAAACACAAGCAGTGATCATCAGTGAGCATACTTGTCTCTCCTATTCAAGACAAGTAACACATATCAGGAGCACTTGGGATAGAATGCAGACCCATACAATTAACAACAATTGGTTGCATTCCCTTAAGGATTTTCCCAGACAACAGTACTTGCCGTATCAATACTGTCCCCGGTTCCCTCCCTTGCCTGCAGTGCTGTGGTATCATATCTGGCCTCTTTGTGCGCAGGGGGATTTCCAGCCACTGAAACGGTGAGCCGGTTGGGAATGGCCAACCGACCTCTGGGCAGCGTTTCTTTAACCGTGTGGGAATGAATCATTCCATGAAGGACTGAATGACACCGGAACCAATGTGACAAATGCACACATATGTTTTTGAAGCTCAAGCGCACAGGATGAGAGTATCACAGGTTTCATAGATGGAGCGACAGATAGGATTTGGAGCGACAGATAGGATTTGAAACAACATTCTCCTGAGTTCAGACTGTCAGTTTCATAAGAGCAGATTCTGTGACAGGACAGGAGTCGTCTGTGTTGGTTTGGATCTGAAGACAAAGATCTGAACTCGGAGACAGTGCATCACCCCCGTCAAAGCACAATAATAAATACATAATGCAGCTTTACTTAATAAATGGTGACAGGAGGACTGTTACTTTGATGAGCACTTTAAAAGGATTCCATCTTTGAGAGTAAATTAAAACAATACGTTTTAGAATACTATACTCTTACTACTTTGAGCATCTTTAGATCCTCTG
Source organism: Callopanchax toddi (assembly GCA_006937965.1). Taxonomy (NCBI): domain Eukaryota; kingdom Metazoa; phylum Chordata; class Actinopteri; order Cyprinodontiformes; family Nothobranchiidae; genus Callopanchax; species Callopanchax toddi. The sequence goes on along the minus strand of SSNR01000060.1, from coordinate 337,352 downwards.
CCAGTTTGTCTTTCCATAGAGGAAGCATCTTACATGCATTAAAATGTTGGCTGGCTGGAAACTGAACTAATCAAGAGTTTTGCAGATGTCATGACCATAAACACAACATCACAGCTTCAGCCACAAAACATGACAACAGTTGAGAGCATTCTCCAATAAGTGTATACATATGACAACGTGATGTGGATTTTCTTTTATTTTAAAAGTAAAACTAACTCTAAAATTACTACAATAAATACCTAAATACATAAAGACATGAAAAAACCAATAACGCCGAGTTATTTAAAAAAGATCAAAACAGAATCAACTTATTAAAAAACAAATATTAAACTGAATAGTAATGATTAATAAATCCTCTCAGCTTTACTAAACTAGATAGAGGTAATAAATACAGTATTGTGTCCCGACTAAAAAACTCAACAAGACCTTGCAGATTTCAACTCGTCTACAAACTAAAACTTGTGTTTTAGTGACTGAATCATAGGAACACATCTGACCGGTGACGGGTAATGAGCGGACAGAAGGTTAATCAGATCTTCTCTGCAAACGCAGAAAACCCCCAGCTGCACAGAAGCCATTCTTCTCCTAACAGACTTGTAATTGCAGAGACAGACAGACAGATGCGGCTCACAAAACAACTCATGAAGAGGAATGCCAGCCATTTGGCATGTACAGTGCAACAGATGAATGGCTTTTGTTGAAGGGTTTCACTAGGCCCAGTTGACAGGGGGCTAAAGTCAGTTCTCTCCAGCCCAGCAGACTGATGGGACAAAGACTGCCCAATGTATTACACCCACAGTTTTTCTCTAGGGGCCTTTTCACAGCTAATCCACTGGGCTTGAGAGGAGCAGCAGGACAGGTCAGTAATTCTGCTCCACCTCTGTGGAGGCCTTCGTCTTTGGCAGCATTATAGAGGCAGATAAAGGAGCTAGACGCTGCCTTCTGTGTCTCTGAAGTCAGTCTTGTAAGGCTGATCCTGTTCCCTGACATTGAACTTTTAGAAACGAGGCTGGCAGGTTACTGGCTTGGTTTGATAGTCAGGTAAGCCGCTGTACAGCCTGCTGTTAAAAAAAGTCTGCCTTGGCTGCACGTTCACACTATGGACCAGCTGTCATGAGATCAGGAACATATTTCTATCTCTAATAGACACCTCCAGTTCTCATGTGTTCCCTCATTAGGAGTCTGTGGCTGTCTTTGTCAACACCCACCTTGTTTCTGGACACCTAAAATCATCCAGACCACATTTTCTGGATTAAAATCATCCTAATATTTCACATTCCACCTGCTACCTATGCCTGTGGTAGCCGTACTTTCTCACAGAACTTAAACCCTATTTTTCATTGAATGAGAGAACTCTATTGTTTGAATTGTCCACCCAAACCCTAGCAACTTCCCCAAATCGGTATGCTGCAGGAATTCCTGGCTCCACTGCCAGCTCTAGCTACCTGGTAAAGGGGATTACAGCTGCTTTATCCTTTAGTCAAGAATGCGGAATGGCTGAACTTCTGACCAAGTCAGACAAGCTTGACATTCAAAGCCTGTATTCCAGGGTGATTCTCTGCTGTCTTTCTTTAAACCCAGAAATCATCACAACCATGGGCGTCGCAACCATTATGTCAGAAGGGGACGTGTCCCCCCCGCTTTGTAAAATCAGGCATTTGGACCCCCCCACATTTACCGAGTCCGTCTTGCGCTCTTTCGGTTGTTCTCAAAGAAATCCATTCCACTTGATTCATTAGAAATTACTCAGACCGCTGAAATCCACTCCATGTTTTCCTGGTTACACCCTGGACCCTGACACGCTGCTCTCCTTGGACCCGACCTCACCTCGCGCTGCAGCTGAAAGCAAACCGAACCGGGAAGGAGGTCGACCAGAAACCGGAGTGTTACTCTGGAGGGGCCAGGGTTAGGAGGCACAGGAATAAGACCTGAATGACCAGAGGAGGAAAATCCCCACAGATAATCACCTATGGCCTCTAATAAAAAGGTAAATGCGCCTCAATCAAGTTTCATTCTGGATCTACAGGTAGCAGAAAAAAGTACAGGAAGCACAATACAATATATATACCAAAATATCAGAGACAGAACAATAGAGACAGGAAAACAAGGGAAGAAAATAATATATAAATACAAGTAAAACATTATAATGAAAAATAAAATAACAATAATGAATGTAATTCACTGCTCTTTATAAAAGGACTGTACCAGTAAATTAATAAGTAAATAAAATAAGTACATACTTTATTTGAGGGTCAACATTTAAACACTTAAACACAACCGTTGATTATTTTACAAAAATAAAAGAGTACTGAAGATCATCAGTAATATAGAGATCCACCTGTTATTTATCCTGATCAAATCTGTTGTTCTTAGTAAAAATTAAAGTTCTAGATAAACACAAAGCTACACTTGATTTCTTACTAAGATAAACTCACTCTAAATACCTCTAATTCAATTGTTACCAGTAAAATGTTTTATTTTAAATGGATCAAATGAAAACACAATCCCAGCTGTCAGTACACTGAACACACATTAAGCTATTTTCATTTCAGATTGGTAGAACTTCAGTCTTAAGAACAACCAGGCTCTTGATATTTGTTTTCAAATAATTGATGTCACTTATTTAATTCCTCCTAAGCTGTTCAGCCTGAATAGTCCATTTAAAGTGACATCATGACTAGTAACGGTTGAATTAGAACCAGTTAAAATGAGTTTCTTCTGGTCAGAATTCATTTTCAGCTCCACCATGTTTACTCCAGACAGGAAGAATAGACTAGTAGAGGTTGTGCTGCAAACCCAATACACATGAATGGGAAATGTGACTAAATGTGTCCTAAGAATAACACTGAAGTAATCTGAAGTATTCACTGTGGATAGTATTATGGTATCTGTAATATGACATTTTACATGGAACAGCTGATTTTTAGCTATCTGAATACATATCCAGTCTTGTTAAAGTCACCACCTTAAATTTTTTAAGGATTTGGTTTCAATTCAGTTGTTGGGTAGAATCTCTACTAGTAACAAAATACCTGTGGATATCAGTATTTTCTATTTGACTAGTAATACTATTTGGACTAGGATAAATTACTTTATTGTTATGTAAATAGGAATAGTAAAGAGGTGGGGGTTTTAATTAAATGTTAAAAAAATGTCCATTAAATTTAAGTTCAGTCCTGCTGGTATTCTCATTATCAATGAGAATAAAAGAAACACACATTCAACATGTGATTAGGAGTTAGAAATACTGTAGAATCAGTTCTTCAGTAGTGGGTACTTTTTGTAGTAGTTGTACCAGTTCTTTACTTCAGTAGTTCAGGAGCAACCAGACTGAATCACTTTGATAGAAATAAAAGAAAATGTCCTGTCATTTCAGTGGAAGATGCTGCAGTCAGTCAGTCACATCATAAAACAACCAGTCCTAACAGGACTGAACTTTACCTGGTTATCAGTAGAGAATTGGTAGAGCTTTGATTAGTTAAGGGTTGAACAGCTGGTTGTCTAATGAGTTCCTTCCAGAACTGGAGACATGGCAGACCATTATCATGTCTTTAAACTATGGAGTTTGTCACTGTATTCACATCTTTAGTTCTGACATGAAACCACTGCTGGTCATTTTACTTCCATAAGTTTTTTTCAGTCTTTTCTCTAAGATTTGAATAATCCAGCTGATGGTGTTCTAGAGAACACAGCTGCTTAAAATGAAGACTTCCTGTTCAATCTGACTCTGAAATAGTTAGAGTTCAGTTTTTACTACTATAGATAAAATAGGTGTTTAACAACTTGTTAAATGCACCAGAATGCAGGAAATGGCGTCTACGCCAAATAATTTTTTCTTTGGGGAAGTGTCCCGCCCACATTTTTTATGCTTCTGACGCCCCTGATCACAACTACTGTATTTCCTATGAACAGCAAACTATTAAATTGATAACTTATCGTGTGTAATGAAAAGCTATGAAGGCTATAAATAAAACAGAGATGTTGACACCAAAACCTTCCCTAACCTTAAAGATCAAACATTTAAGGCATTTAAGGTTAACGCCCACACAATGGTTGCCTAACAGCCATATCCTGAATATAATTATATTCTTGTCTGAACATTATCTAGCTCTATCATCAATGCTGAGTTAAGACAGGTAAAACCATGTGCTCACACATTCGTCCCGTTTGTCTCTTTTCTGCCTCCAAGCCATCACGTAAAAATTGCTTTCATTGATAACATTCTTCAGACGTGACGCCGTGCTCAAAGTGGCGAACACTCCCAGTCGCAGAGCAGCAAGTGTCTAAAACTCATTATCATCTCAGCGAATGTCGATAAATCAGAACACGTAGGTGAAGTTTCACATGAGCACATCACAACATGTTTAAAACTTAAACAGCATTTAGAGACAGATTTAAGTCTTTGTAATGGTCCAAACCAATGGTCCTGATAAGTAAATGAATAATAGTCACTGTAGACAACCTACTGAATGTTTATGTAATGTTTAGAGTTAGCTGAATTAATTTTCACATCTCAAATATTTCAAATTAAATCATGCCAAATGTTTTCCAATTTTAGAACAAAATCTTTGGTCCAATGAATTAAGCAGGAGCACCAGTAATGTCCAAACGCTGAGACATGCAAGAACTCACAGGCCACACAAGTGAGATTTTTTAGAAATAAAAATAGTGAAATTTTCATTTTTACCTGCACAGCACATTAAACGTGCAACTGTTTAATAAAAAGAGCAAAAATATTTGTGTTGTTTTGTAGAAAATGATCTGTAAATCTCTGTAGATAAAAAGGGTCTCATATGAAAGCACCAACATCCCCAAACCTGATAGGTTGACTGTCTCTAGTTGATTAGTCTTGGTGCAAGTAGTTCAGTCTAGCGCTGTTATCAATCACCAAGTAACCAACCAATCAAAATACTTTATTATTAATCAGAAATTAGGAATTAATTATTATATATGATGATCTTGACATTCTGTAGTTAAAAAAATATACAGAATCTAAAGCAACGTTTCCAAAACCACAAATTGAACTTGATGAAAATTATGACCATCAATGAAATACTAAATAAAATTTTTATAGGTTTGCATTGATCTCTTTAGGAGTCATTTAGGTTTTTGTTTTGTCCAGGTAATCAATTAACCCTTTGTGACTAAGCCTTCACATTGGACCCACATTTTATTATTATATTGTCGTTTTTTGGAATAAAGATGGCTCAACAGCCTCAACAAACCAAACCAACAGGAAGAAGCAGCGACATTGTTCCTAATGTCTGCCTAGTTTACATCTTCTGAGGAGGACACAAGGTTTTTCTACCGAAGGAAACTTGACCTGTTGCATTATTAAGAAGGAAACCAGAATAATAATGTAAACAACCAGTGATCATGTAGCTTCATTTTCAGGATTGTTTTGGTGGTTTAATGTGAGAAAACCTGCTTTGATGTCTGCTAATACTTTATATTCATCTATAATTTTGTGAATGTGGGCTGATGTTACATGCACTGAAAAACAACAGGTGATAATTAAATAGATTTCAATTAATCAGACAGCAGCAGCGTGTTGTTGACCTGTATGGATACCACTTGGTGCTTTTCTGTAACATTTTGACACAAAGTTCTATAAAAGTGTCACTTTCAACATGACCCAAGCATGATTTCCTGTGTTTATATTAACAGACAGAAACAGCAGGTTGATGTGACATTTGATCAGCTGTTCAGATGGAATCCGACAGACAAGATAAATAAATATTTCTAAACTTTGCTTTTGAGGGTATTTTGTAGTAAAATAAAGCTGCTTTGTCCTGATGAAAATAATCTAAAGAGAAATTTGAAATTTTCAGCTGCTTTCTTCCATTGCAAACATGTTTTACACACCCACTGTGCATTTTGCACAATCATAAAAAAGTTATGGCAACATGATTAGTTGTGAGAAAACTTTGACTCCATATTTACACTCTTTTTTAAACTTTTTATGACAGTATATACATTCAAGGAGTTTCAAATTATAGGCCAACCCACCGTATGCACTCTTCAATCTTGTGCAAATTACAAATAGCATGCTGTGTGCATCGTTCTGCTTTCCATCACTTTCACAGGCGTGTCTGAATCGAGCCTGAGGAGAGTAAATGGAATAGAGGCCGATGTGTGAATGACTTAATGCTGCATCTTTACCAGACTGGTGAGGTCATTTATGTTTGATATCTTGTGACTCTGCGGCTCATTTACTAAGCAGAGCAGCCAATAAGTGATCATCCTCACAGAACCAGAAGTTCAGAAGCAGCCAAAAATAGAAAAGCCAAAGGAAACAGATGTTCATCGATGCTCTGAGTGTTGTCAGCAGCTGACCGCTCATTAAAGACACTCAGTCAACTAGTTTATTAACACACAGTTGTTTCATATCAACTAGATTACTTATAATTGTTAAAAATAACAATAAAAAAACACTTCCATGAAGTACCTTATTTTAAAAGAACAGCTTAATACGAAATGATTCATTTAGACTTTGTTTGAAAATTCACGTTAATATTTTTCGTTATTATCATTATCATTATCATTATTATATAACAGAACTTCCGATCATGAGATGTTCCTTAGAAATCTATTTATTTATTTTTCCTTCTTCATCCATAATTTTTCTCCCCTCAGATGTAGAAAAATGAGAACAAGAATTTTTCCTAGTTAATGTTATTTTCTTCATTTAGTTTTAAATTTTATATCTAGAATTTGTGTGAACAGCTAAATCAAGAATGACTGTGTTATGGTGCAAATATTTCACACAAATATGTCTAATTAATTACTTGAGTATACACATTGTTATCTGTTGAAAAAAACGTCTGTTTTAGATTTTATCAAATTAAATTTGATTAGGTCTTTGTTACAACAAATTATGAAGATGTATTAAATCAAACACTATACTTGTGGGCAAGACACGCCTAGTGTTTTTTTTTAAGTCTAAACTTATAATTCTAAGAAACTTACTACAGGCCACAGCTCAGACTTTGATCAAACTCAGCAACCAAACCTTGCGTATCAAATCAAATCAAAACAAAACCAAATGGGGCTTTTCCATTGTAAGTCACTGCCTGTGCAAGAAATACCACACAAGACAAATGAATGCTATAAAAAAGAAAGAACAATCAAACTAAACTAGGTGTGCCTCAGTTTGGGCACAGTAAATGTATCTTCTTGTAAAAGAAAAAAAAGAATAAAGAAGGTTGGAGGGTTGAACATTTATGATCGTCTCAGAAAGACATTCTGCTTATGGTGTCACTTTGCAAATTCTAGTTTTACAATTAAAATCCATGTTTCCTTTAAAGAGCTTTACTAAGTCATGTGGCCTTCATAGAGGAAGGGATTCACCTGTTAGTAAGATGCTGCATTTCCCTCTCCACCCTCTAGGAAAAGCTGACTTCTATTAGAAGGCTAGTCTGTGAAGAACAGCAGCACTTAAACATGCCACTTCTACCAGCATCTTCTAGTATTCAGACCAACATCCTAAACTAATGACAGTCTTTATCTAAGAAATACACAGAAAATTAAACAAGTACAACGTGTCAAAAGATGTTTCTCTTTCTTTCTTTCTTTCTTACCCTAATTAGCAAATTACAGGTTTAGAACAGTTTCTGGCTTTGTCATTCCTCGAAAACCCCAGAGTGGCCAGAGGAAGGAGGACCGCGGGTCCGGCTCGACACCTGATGCCCTCCTCCTGGCACCAAGGACCACTGAAAGATTCCTCAGGCCTGTGAAACCAGCCGGCTGTGCACAGGGTTCAAAGATTCGACAAATTCCAGGGCAGCTCTCAGGGGAGAGTTACTTTGTGAGCGACCACACAGAACCAAAAACCCCTTCAAATATTTGAGAATGGTAATTATAGACTCAATACACCCATCAGGGACAGGCATGAAATGTATGGATACAGGTATTTATAACTTAACTGTGGTCTTCTACATGAAGTTTAAACAAAAACATTAGAAAACTGGTGTCAAAAGTAAAACATGAAGTTATGAGAGGTGATGAACATGTAGAAGAACCTGGTGATCTTTTAACAGCTTGTTATGAAGTGGACACTAACTGCCATATGTAGAATTAGATGATGAGGAAAAACCTATAATCAGGGAGACATCCTATTGGAGTGGGAAGCTGGATTTTTCATAATATAAGGTTTGTGTGTGTGCATGTATGTTTGTGTGAGTGTGCGTGTGTGTGTGGCCTGTCCAGATGGACCGAGGGCCAATATGGACAGAGTGGGGTCATAACAGAAACCAGAGTATCAAAGCTAGGAGGGCTGAATCCAGAAACTTAGCACTTTCAAGTAGCACTTATCCAGGGGTATCATATAAACTTAACCCTGCTGTCAGAATGGGTGCCTGGAAGGAAATGAGTCGAGGGTCATGACCTTGAAAGCACGAGTCAAACGTCGCTGGCCGCGGCGCACACAGAGTCACAAGGTAAGATGCATAGCCGCAGCCTCTTTGTACCAGATGGCCAGAAAATCTGAGTCGACGGCTGATGGAAATCTCTGAAGACCCTCGTCTTGTCTCGGCCCCCTCCGCGGGAGCAGCAGACTGATACATAAGTAACATGGCAACTGTCACAGGGCGACCACACACCACTTTGGACCAATTTTCTTCCATTTGTCTTTCTACTAAATCCAAAGAAAACCCAAGTGTCAACCTTAAAAGAAAAAAAGAGGAAGAAGGAGATAAACAGATTAATGTAAATGTGAAGCCATATGCTTCACAGCTATTAGCTAAATCCGGTCAGTCGCAGGTTGTTGGCACAAATGTAAAAGCTAAGCATCTAAAGCATCAGCTTTGCAGGGACTAATGCATTCTCAAGTCCTGTCTTTTGTCAGTGATCGTGCAAAGACATTGCCCACACTGACAGTGATGCAACACCGGGTATCACCATGGTAACAAGTAAGAAATATTTGATGCAACTCATATCTCCTTCACACACTCGCTCATCATATATCCACTTCCTATTAAGCAACACTCATTACATGTAATCTTTGCTTACGTTTTGCATGATAAAGTATTTTTGCATTCAGGGCTGGTTTGATGTAAAATAGCTTAGCTTTATGCAAAACCATTGATTGGCTTTCTGAGGAATCCCTCAAACATGCAACTAGTTGGTGCTTCAGTCTGCAGCTTTGCACGGTGGACCAAGGTTACTCAGCGACCCGCTCGACAGACAGCTGAGAGCTGAGTCGTGTGGCTACATGGTCACACAAACATCATCATCTACAGTCATGCAGTTCTAACCAGGCATCTTCACTAATGACTCCTTGTATATTAAAGGGAGAGTTTGTTGTACTATTGGTAATTTCTGAGTCAATTCTTAAATGCTTCACTAAATCTGTCCGTGCTGGTAAACAGTCTCTGTTAACGTTAACTGCTGGCTGTGAGCATTCTGAATCCAAACGCACAGGAGATAAAATAATAAATACACACTCCATAGTATGTAATATATTTTTTAAATCATCCACAGACTAAAAAAAAGAAAAGAGTTTAGCTTGAGGAAAACAGCATCATTTACTCAGTGTCCACAGGAAAGACAAAGATACCATTTCATCCTGTTTGGTGCGAGTTATTGATACGCAGCAACAGAAAGTATCTAAAGAAACAGTCTGTTACGAAATGTCTTCACTGATAGCCTTCCAGTCACTGACTTTAAACTACCAAGAATGTTATCAACAATAAATACACTTGCAGACAACGAATAGTCAATAGTCACCCACAAACTTTTGCAAATGAGTTGTTGGAAGACGTGGAATTCACCTGACAGAAATCCAATAAAGCTATGAACTGCACTCTTTGCACAATTTACTAATAACAGCTTATTTTCTTGCCGTTTCATATTTATCCCTGATCCTCAGACTTGAACTGACTGAATTTGATGATTTTTGATTGAAACTTTAATTACAGGATAAATGCAACAATAATGTTAAAATAAGACAATTCAGACAAATGTGCAAAAGAAGTCACAGCTGACTCACGGCTTTGATCTTTAAAGTTTAGGAGAATCTGTCGTCTGTGAATTTAGTGATCTGCATTTAGTTCAGTGAGGTTGAAGTTTTGTAGCGTTTGCCAGAACTGAGTTTGGTCACCTAAAGACAGCGGTGAGTTTTCACTTCAGTCCCACTTCAATATTAAACCAACTAAACACACATGTTTACTAAACCCTAAAACATCTGACTATTAATGAAAACCTTTAAGAAACCAGAGGTAACTATTGTACATAGTTTTTTTGTCTGATAAGGGAAAAGGAAAAAAAAAAATCAACCACAAACAGGAAACAGAAAAAAAACACCCTAAACACCAACTGCCACAAATTCCTAGAAATCCTCCAAAAAGATGAATACCAAGAACAGGACGTAGAGGCAGTGTTCTACACGTCACGCCGTTTGGTGGCTTGACAACGGCTGCTTTGTTGCCTCTCACACATCCTCCAACTTTTATGAGCAGTGATAAAAAAAATAAGTTAAGAATTGCTGGTGAGATGTGATAATACTCTGCATAACTACAAGTCAAAAGTATTAAAGTGATTTACCTTTGTTAAGAAAGACATCTAAGGACACGGTCATGATTGTTTTCCACAGTTAGGGTTTCTATGCAAGAATGTAAATAGATGTGCAAAAAAAAAACCTGACATAAAATTAGAATCTGATAACATGGTGTTCTAGTAAAACGTGTGGTCAGGGTTGGGACAGCAACAGCTGTAAAACAAATAATCAAAGGGACATGAAAATAAAACCAAACTGAATAAAGACTCATTCTCACTCTCAGTTTGACACATTTTTAAAAAATTACTTATTTGTGCAGAAACAGAGTCAAATGCTAAACCTGCAAAGAAAACAGGGATTTAGTGAAGCAGCAGAGGAGTCACGGTGTGGTTGGATCAAAAGGGAATTTCTGGTTTGGCTCGTAGAGTTGTGAATGTGAATATCTTTCAAGGGACACTTGTTCAACGGTTTTACCTCAGAGGGTTGCACACCTGTGGTCCTCAGAAGACTCAGAGTACCAGCATGTTCTAAAAGTTCCTTAGATGTCATTCCTGTGTCCATCAACACATTAGCCATCCTGCTGGGTTTTACACCAACATGTCACTAGCAACTATTGATTCTGTGTTTTATATTCAGTTATTAATAAAGAAATACCAATAAACAGCTCAGGTGATGTGTGGCAATAGTTTGAGCCTTTTCTAAAGCCATGCATAATGATTTTTGAATGATATTCTGCCATGTTTGGTTTGCTTAGTCAACAAAAATTTGTAAATAGGTGATCCGACTGAATTACAAATAAAAGACACTGAGCAGAATCTATTCATCTCATTATTAATTCTTTGTATATTTAAGAGAGAAAAATGGATGCCCTGAAAGGCAAACGAAGAACAAATTCAAGATCCTTTTCAGCAGATCCAGTTGTCTTTTTGACATAGAAGCAGAGCTTTCTGAAAAGTGTTCCTTTTCTTCAATCATAAGTTTAGAAAACATTTTTATGAATATTTTTTTGTTGAGCACTTAAATGTGAGCAACAAACAACAACAATTAGAAGGTTTATAAAAGAAACAGAACCTCTCGGCAAACTGGCACTGTGGAGTATATTATTAAATATTCATAGAGAGGTAATGGCAAGCCGCTTCATGTTAATACATCTATACATATGCACATAATTAACACATATACTTCCAAGTCTTACATTATCATGCCCAAAAACTGTATGCTATATGGGTTCCATCTCTTCTTGAACAAAACATACAGGTTAAGTTTTGCCGTTGTTTTCTCCATACCGTCACAACCTTCGCTTTCCATTGAATAATCCAATTCTTTAATATTTTTTATCTGCTTGTAATTAGTTTCTCTTAAAAGGAAGTAAAAAAATACAATAAGCTTTTGTCTCCCTTAAAAAGCTGTTTATCTGTTTATGTCATAAAGTGAAGAAAAACAAACAAACAAAAATAAATTTGGTCAGACTTAGAAAAAAGGACAGCCTTCATTTTCCCCCCAACTTGTAGAGCCCAACATATAATACAAACAAATAATGTGTTGTTTTTATATCAAATGTAATGCTCAGAAGAGTTCCAATAATAATAATAATAAGTACATGATCCATTTTACTATGATTGATAGAAATGTTTTATACAGTTGCTTTAACCTGTAAGAGTTGGTTAAACCTGAAGGATTCTCTAATTTTACCATCTCTGCCCTCGTGATCGCTTAAAGAGAAGACGTGTTTTAAAATGATCGTTGTCCATCATGTTCTAAAATGACTTTAACCTGAAGTGATGACAGCACTTATTACAATAAAAAGATGATCTTATTAAACATATTTAAGAGTATAAGACCCCCCCATGCATGTTATAAATTGTGCACATAAAACCTTTAATTTAAATTAAAATTAAAATTAAAAACTGCAACTGAAAAGCTTCAGAAATCAGTAAACATATTATGGAATTCAGCAGAAACAGTTATTTATTTGAGATTCAAAACTTTACAAATATTAAACACAACTCCTGATATTTTTATCAATCATTTATCAATGGCTTAAAAAAGCCCCTAAATATAGAGGTCAGAAAATAAGAAATAAATGAATGAAATAAAACATGCAACGTGAGTTTTTCAATGCCAACTGTGTTAAAACTGAATGCACAAAAATGTTGATTTAATTAAATGAAAATACATTTTGACATTTTGGATTTTTGACAGAAGGTGGAAAAGTAATTAAATAAGTTGTAAATATTCTAAGAAGATGAGATTATTATCCTAATGTTTTTTCATATTATTCTGAAAGGCAAATAATTCAAAAAGTTTCAATTAGATCTTTATTTTCATTTATTTACTAGCAATCAAGTAATAATTTAAAATATTTTGTGTTTTTATTTGTATGAAATCATGTTTTTAAATCACCAAATGAATGAAGTTTGGAAAATCCCACTGAAACTTTTCATCCCTGAAACTGATTTATCTGCAGACACGGAGTCTCTATTTGATTGTGATGACAGCATGTGACACATCATAAATACATTAAAATAATCTAAACATATCTGTAATTATAATAATAAAACAACCTAACCATCTAAATGGGTCCTGGAGTATTTTTTTAACATGATAAGATGAGATATTGGTGACTTTCAGCAGTTTTTTGATAAAAGGAAATACATGTATAAATATATACATATATATATATATATATATATATATATACATGTGTATATATATATATATATATATATATACATGTGTATAAATATATACATATATATACATGTGTATATATATACATATATATACATACATGTGTATATATATATACATACATGTGTATATATATATACATACATGTGTATATATATATATACATACATGTGTATATATATATATATATATATATACACACATGTATGTATGTATATATATATATATATATATATATATATATATATATATATATATATATATATATATATATAGATATAGATATGTTTATGAAATACACATATTAATTAAATAAATAAAACTGCTAATTAGCAACAAGCTAATTTATTTACTTTGGATGTCAACAACATGGGAGCTTAAATTTACTCACTGAATCAGACACAATTTCATTAAAAAAAGGGGAAACAACACTAGTGGGACCTTGATCTGATAATCAAAATTAAACCATTTTTTTCTGTATAAGATAAATATGTTTAATTCTGTCCATTGTTACAAGCAAATATTTGTTTTATGATGATGTGAATAAGCAGTACATTTAAATATTCAACCCCAAAAAATAATTTTTGAGTTTTTGGTATCATAAAGCTCTGACTTGTCTATTTTGTGAAATTCCTGGATATCCCATAATAATTATTAGGCCTGTTTCAGAGGTTCCTAACTTATCTGAAGTCACCAGAATGCCTGGCTGTCTAAATTAACACTTCTGTTAGATTCATTCTACTGTGATTTAAGTAACGTTATTCAACGATTTTCTACAAGGAAAAAGTCTGAACTGTTTGGAAACATTAACAGAAAAACAGGAAGAGATATGGATCAGATTTTGATGGACTTTAATAAGTCATGTTATAAAATATGTATCATAACATGCCCAGGTTAGTGGTTTGTTGCCTCTTGATTGTTGCCCAGTAAAAATAGAGAAAACAAAAGGTCAGGTTGAAGAAACAAAACAATTTAAATAAAAGGACATCTTGTAAGTTTTATTATGATTATTAAATGACTCTTTAAGCTGTCAGAACAAGACATAAAACAAACAGTCTGTTCAACAAGCTTAAAGATGCAAAGCAACAACTGGTCCCTGCATCCTTCATCAACCTCGTTCAGCAACATCATTAGCCATTAATGAGATCTCATTCAGACATGATGAGTCAGAATAAAGGATTCTGGGTCAAATAATGAAAAAAAAAAGTCCTAATGTATTTGATGACACTTTGTCCAGTGCTGCCAGCAAAGAACCTGCAAAATGAAAATAATCACGTTCTTCTAAAACTGATAATAACTTCACTTGTAATGACAATAAAAACTTCACAATTTAGAAAAGAATCATCAGATTAACAGGTTTAAACCTGTATTATAAAGCTGCATGTTTATCAGCTCCCATCAACTGTTTTAAAGCGGCTCTCTGGAGCATTTTTCTCTGTATCAAAGTTTTCTAAATGTTTTAAATGATATTTCAGGTCTAAACTATGATCTATGGGTTGAGTTCCACAACATCTGTCATTCTGATGAAGACCCTCCTTCCTCCTAGAGACCCCTTTCCATTATTTCTTGCCGTCGACATTTTTCAGCCAATGAAATTCAAATTTCTGCATTCTCTCAACATGCACGCGCATCGACCAAACCTGTACCAGTAGGGGGCGCTGTCGTACAGGACGTTCCGTGTGTTTCTCCGTTTACCGTCTCGTTCACTGAGGACTCACAGCTCATTTCTACTAAAAACCTACCCATTCTCCAGCTAAAGATGGATTTATTTTTATTTTTAAACCTTTCACCTCACAGAATGGCAAGGCTTGACAGGATTACGCGTTTATTTTGGTCAGAAAGTTCATCCAGGGCCGAGTCAAGTTCAGCTTCAGAGTCCAGCAGCAGCTCGCTTCTAACAGAGCTAATATCAGAAGCAGCAGGGACAGAGAGGGCTCATCAGACCCTCGTAGTGTTGGAATAAGATTGTGAACTGTGAGTGATTAAACCCTACACATTGAGCTGTACACTTTATGCCCGAAGTATATGCGCTGTGTGCACACGCGCACACGCGACCGGACGTGCGTGTCGAGATGTTTTGAGGAGGAGCCTTTGGACGCTAGATTCAAAAACTGCTCTCTTGATGAAATAATCCAGAGTGCGGCTTTAAGAAGCCACAGTTAAATTATTACGTTTCTAAAGAAAGAGCTACTATTAACCCTTTACTGTGCATGTGATCAATATCGGTAACTCCTTTTGAAATCCAAACTAACTTTACTGCAGCACTTTAATGTTTATCGTAAAAGTATTCCTTTCCATTTACATACTTCTTGTATTTTCCTTTAAACATTTTTTTGGATGTGATTTAACTATAGAAGGGAAAGAAACCATATACGGTTCCTGTATTAAGATTGATTTACTACTTGAAAATAAATA
This sequence comes from Callopanchax toddi, assembly GCA_006937965.1. Taxonomy (NCBI): domain Eukaryota; kingdom Metazoa; phylum Chordata; class Actinopteri; order Cyprinodontiformes; family Nothobranchiidae; genus Callopanchax; species Callopanchax toddi. The sequence continues at coordinate 321,751 of SSNR01000060.1, read as the reverse complement.
AATCAGAACTGTCACAAAAGAAATACAAATCTTGTTAATGACTCTTAAAACATGAAACCGTCTAAAATAATTAACTTATTGCTAATTAATAAAAAATATTTCTGACAAAACATGCTGTCCAATCGAACTGTAAATAGTTTTGAGTTATTGCATTATGATTGTAAACTTGCACACATAACTCTGTTGATTCACTAGTTAAGACGTGGTGACTGTCAGTCAGCTCACACTTATCACCAATCATCAATTAAGCACCAAACCTGGATGCTTTCATCTATTCAGCCCATTTCTACCCATGTGACAGTTACCTCCCTGCAAACTGACTCAGACATGTGCACCACAACAGGAGAAAAACAATAAAATGAATGCAGCAGTTCCATCTAAAGGCCACCAGCAGGTACTACAACAAGAATCAAAACATCTCATCTGCTTCTCTCAGTCTGTTTAACACTCACTTGTGGATGCTTACCAGATGTAAACATAAAAATATTCTTTGTATGTGTGAAATGCATCTCTAATGTGAGAGGAAAAAGGCCATTTTTATTTTAAGAAACTTTTAGGAGCTTTGTACTTGCAGGAATTTAAAAGGTCTGCATATAATTGACCAGAGAGGTCATCCTGGCTACAAGTCCAAATTTTTGCTGCAGACTGAAAATCTTTTTTATTTTTTTTATTTTTTGTTGGTTAAATCATGAACAATGCTATTTTTTTCAGGGAGGTTCCCCCCCCCCCCTGCATAAAAAGCAGCAAAATGTGCATTCATGCATAAAAGCATAGCGACAGATTTCTACACACCAAAGCACATGCAAGTAGCCGTCTGCCAAACTGTTTTGGGGTGGCATTTTCAAACTTCTCCTGGCTGAATCTGACACTTTCCCATGGAGTTTTTCTGTGAAGTCAAAGCAAATTGAAGTGATTGTAAAGGATAAATGGCCAAAGCAAACATTACCTTCACTGTGACAAGGGAGTGGAGGGAGCAATTTGCACTTCCATAACTTCAGATAAAACATCTTGATTACCCCATAAAAGTGGCCTTTCCTGAAACTCGTGCCATTGTGCACAATGAGGCCATGCAAAGTGAAAAGCTGAAAAAAGTTGAGCCAGTCAAAACACACTGCCATGGGAAAGCATCCATATTCTAAGCTGCATCAGAGATACTGTAACTCTGGGAATATAAAACATTTACATACAAACGGCAACATTTTGCATATAGGGAAACAGTAAATGAAGGCATGTATTTTAGCTCTGAAAAGTGAACTTATTTTCTAATCTGCATATTAAACTCAATAGGACTACATTAGATTAACAGCACAGCTGCACGGAACGAACTGAAGAAAAAACATCTTTCTTTTCCTCTCAAACTACATTCAACTCATATCTGTGAACTTGCATTTGATACTTGATCCACTGGCTTGTCTTTTTTTTTGTTGCAACTGGCAGCTGAGCTGCAATGCAGACGGCACAAAGGACCCACACTTACAGTATGATACAGTACATCCCAACAGCTGATAGCTTCAATGCTCACAAAAGGCAGCTTTTGCACATGGTCACATGGGATACCAACGATGACACAAAACACACCAGTTGTACAGTTAAATATACAGCAGGACCAACTCTCTAAAACACATCAAGAGCCTAGAATAAGATTGATCTAGATCAATGTATGAGAGGAAAATGAAGATTTAATAAACTGCAGTTTGGTCGTTTTCAGTGAAAAGAAAATCTGAGTGACCAAAACACCAAAGTGGAGGAACTGGTAAACAGAGACAAGGGATTCAAGATGAGCGAGGCGAAAGGGGGTATAGGGAGCAGGAGAGGAGATTGAGCGTAACAAGCGAGCACACATAAAGGCCGTCTCATTCTTTTTTTCCCTGTCTCCCCTCCCTCTCTCTGTCGCTCCCTCTCTCACCATTACAGCAGCATTAGAAGCTGAGCTGCTCAACTGTTCCAAGATGTCAGAACTACAAAGCTCCCTTGAATGGGGGAATGTGGGGCCCAGGGCAGCGAGGGAGTCTGGAACAGCTGGCTCAGTCGTGGGGCCTCCAGTTCTACGCTCTGCAGCCGCTAGCTAGCTGGGACAAGACAGAGATATCTGGCTTGGGGGCATTCTGTGTGTGTGTGTTAGTTTGTGTGCAGGGAGGTTGAATAGAGGGGGGGTCAGGGAATGTTTCTGTCCTTTCAAAGTAAGAGAGATGACACAGGAATCATCAGCTCAGTCCTTCTGACCAAAGCTGGAGAGAAAAAAGGATGAGTGTGGACAGAGGAGGGAAAGTGTGGCTGGGTGAGGTCGAGTACTAGCTGTTAGTGATGTCCAAGTTCATTTCAGGTTCTGAGATTTCAACAAAAAGTGGTTGCAACATCGCTCAACATGTAGGGGACATCATCAAAAAGGAACTTAGCAAGGAGCAGGAAACTGAAAGAACAAAGCAGAGATTCTGAACATGATCGTATTATGTATTTCAAAAGGACACACACACACACACACACACACACACACACACACACACACACACACACACACACACACACACACACACTTGTTAAGAGAGTTGCAGCTCTGTCTGCTCATGCTCTGTGCTTAAGGAGACATGGAAAATTACAGGGAGAGAACACTTGTGGCTTAAATCCCATTTTTGGTGTCAGAGAAATGTGACTTGAAATGAAGGAGGATTAAAGGAGACAAACTATTTTTGACAACTATAAAAAACAGCTGTTGGGTGTTAACATAAAATGAGAATAAGGTATATACACAGAGTTAAATGGAAGAAGTAATCAAATTGCATCTTTGATGCCATAATTTATGGTGAACTAAAATGTTAGGATCCATAAAAAGGATTTCATTGTTTAAGACAATAAATTAACAAAATTCTTACTTGAACCATTTTAATTGTCTTTTCTTGTTTACATGCATTAGATGACTCCTTTGGACAATTTAAACTTGGAAGGATGCATCCTACCATGCACGCACACATGCATGCACACATGCAAACCCTATACTCATGCATACATGCAGACACTGCAGTAGGAATACAAGCGTATACATATGCTGCACATATACACGGCATTCCTGTTGGAGGGCTGAGCGCTGGAAACCTCAAAGACTACGAAGTGCACAAATTCCAAATCAGGAAAGTGAAACATCCCCTTTTAAAGACAAGACTGGATTATTTTACAGGAGTTTCCATTTGAGGATGCTAAACCCTGCAGTCACTCCACAGATCACCATAAAACACAGTCTTTGGGAATGTCAGAGAGGTGACTCACTGAAATTAAAACAGCTTTTAAACTAAATCTTAATTGTATATAAATTATATATATATATATATATATATATATATATATATATATATATATATATATACATATATATATATAAAATATATATATATATATATATATAAAAAGCTCACCTCGTGATCTCAGAGTAACTTAAATATCTGGAATTTGGAATGAGAGCCTGGGTTTAATAAAATAGAGTGAAAAGAAAAACAGAAACAAAGCAAAAGTGATAACACTAAACTAGTAGACATGGAATTTCCTGCTTGTTGTAAATGCACACGAGGTATAGACTGAATAAGATCACAAAATATTCCTGGAGTTTTTGCACACAGATATGAATAAGCCAGGCAGTCACTCAATCAGCCAATCATCCTGCGGTTGCCCAGCAGCTTGTTTGATGCTGTACGTGCACTCTGCAGCAGCAGACAGATATGCAAGTTTGGACTTTTACACACACATGAAAGCATCACTACTGAGCAACCAAAATATTATAATAGGTAGTCAGGTTTAGAGCAATCAGATTATTTTAACACAACCTTGGAGATAATAATTCACGTGTTATTATAAACATGAATCTTTGCGATGCTCAGATTGCTCTGAATGTCCTGTGGTAACTCAGAAGAGCAGCCAGAATGTTTGATTCTGCAGAATGCTTCAGTTAAAGCATCTAAATGGAACATAAACTCCTCACAAATCTGCAACAAATATACAAATACACAGGACATTCGCAGAAGAATCCTGAGTGTTCAAAAGTGCAAGGATTGTGAGACAACTCTGGGAAGAGTTGGTGATCAATTAGCAAAAAAACTGAGGGTAAAATTGCAAACACACTGAGACATGATTAGAATGACAAAACTGCAACAAGAAAATCTGAGCTACAGTTGCATGAGTTTTATAAAGTTGCTTGTAAGTACATCACATGCCTCATGTAACTTCCTTAAAAATGCCATAACTGTCTAATTGATGGACCATCATGCAAACGAGGCAATAAAAAAGTAAAAAAAATCAAAAGAAAGAAAAATACAAGATGAAGTTCAAGAATAACCAAAAACACTAAACATACCAATGCTATAAGAGCACAAAAACTAAACTACAAGCACAAAAAACTAAACCATGACAGGAAATAAACATTTTGCATGAATCCAACAAAAAACATTTTTATTTTCTCATAACTTTGTCTCCAACCAGACACCACAAGTTGCAGCCCAGTGAGGTACCGACTTAACTAGATGATTTATCAGATTCAGCTCAACACAGGACCAAAGTCTCACCATACGTAGATGCTAATCACATAAAGAGAACCACATATAGAGCAGAAACTAAATGTCAGCACTGAGCAGTGTGTCAGAGGTTTGCTGTGCAGGAGCTTTCAGTCATTGTGTTCCATATGCAACTTGCGATTTGTACTATTTATAAATATTGCTATATTACTGTAGCTGTAAGCGTCCTTTCTCGCCACAAAATATAAACAGTTTAAGCAAAATGAACAAAATCTGGACATTTTAAAAATGAGTTTTAAACACTTCAAATATGCTGATTGACCTACAGTTTATATCAAATTCTCCGTTTACAGACTGTTTCTGAACCCTTTCATACAAAGAAATCACTGAGTCAGTTTCCACCCCAGTGAATGGAAAAAAATGTATATGTTTAGACAGGGGTCAAAGTCTAGTTTGAATGACATAATGGCATGGAAACAGCTCATTCATCTTTCCTTCTAACTATTGCTTGTGACGGCCTGCACTGTGAAACCTAAGCCGCGAACGGTCTACCTCCTGATATGTACAATGTTAACATTAAGTGAGGCAATAGCGCTCATTTCCTCCGTTTATTATTGCACATACTAGTTACACAAAGACAGCAATCTTACACAATTCACTTTTGCTGGAGGAGTGAAAAAAGAAAGAGGAAGCGTCCCTCTGTGGGAATGGAAAAGACAAACACCAAAAGTGACAGGAGTGCCGTGGGTCATTTGGAAATCCAAGACACGGCGGCATTAGGAGCTTGTTGTTGTTCATTAGACCTTGATGGAGAAATAACATTGGACACACACGATGAGGACAGAAATCAAGGGACGAAACAACAGAATCAAGCAAAAGAAAATAAAAAAGGATAACAAATAATTCTCATGCTTGTAGTTAATCTAAGCCAGACTTATTTTTAATGCAAAATATAAAAAAGACACAAGGTCTCAAAGTCACAAGGACACAAAGAGAACCGCATTAAAAACATGCATCTTTACTTTTAGTTATTTTTTAAAGTAAAATAAAATGAACATCTCTCAGTGGACAAATTGACAGAAACAAAATGAAGCACATTTAAAGCGTCTTCCTAGGTTCCTTCCAGGGCTGACGAACCTATCATGCGTCAGATAAACCCAACCAAATGTCACTTCAGGATTCCTAATCCCCACAATGACTCAATTATACCTCTCCTCAGTCAGTAGCACAGTACATAAAGCCAAGACATTTGCTGACCTCAGTCTGACTGCAGAGAAAACCAGCACAACATGACAGTCCAGCTCTGACGACAATGCCTGTGAGCATTAGCCTTAGACTGTCTTTGTGGTCATTTCTCCCTCCCAAAAAAAGAGGAAAACTGCTAAATTGCAGCCTGATTTAAACAAAATACATGCAACCAAAACAAAAGCAAATAGCCTCTGTTGCTATTTGAGCAAAATGTTACCAGGAAATACCCTGCGTGTGGAGGTGGTGTGTATGCATGCGTGTGCTTTCCTTGGCAGGTGGCTCTCCCTTGTACATGAGATGACTCACATGCTGTGACGTCTGGTTATTGTTGGACACAATGTTCGGGGCAGCACAGTGAATTAACTCTTATACATAATGGAAGGAACAGGAGAAAGAGAGAGCAATGGAATAAAATTAATTAATTTTAGCCCTCAGCCAAACGATGTTTATTCCTCAATTAACAGTGGATGATACTGAAAAAGCTGACCAGTTCGGTAAGTTTTAAAAAAAGGGAGGAAAAAAATAAGAAAATTTGGTCAAAAAGCTCTAGAATCAGGCAATAAAAACAACAAAACAACGGCTGTGTTTGGAAACAAAACCAATCCAGATAATAAGCAAAATAATCTGCAGTGAATTTCTTCTCTCATCCCTCATTACTGCAACCCACCCCCACCAACTCTTCTAGGGGGGGGACAGTGGAAGACTGAGGCTGTTGATGATCCCCACCTCCCTCTTCTCCCAGCGCTGCCTCAGGAATGCTTTTCTTCCTTTCCCCTTAGCCCCATGTGTAGACGCCCTCTCTGCAGGGTGTGTTTTGCATGTAAAGCAGGGTGCAGATGCTGTCCGCAAAAAGGGACCAGGAGGGACAAGAGGGATGAGGACACAAGGAGGCCCCACTACCATGCCACCCGCCTGGCCTCGCCTCGCTTTGCTGCCGCCCCCCTCCGCAGCTTCCCTCCCACGACACCTCTCATTACCTCACTCCCTCCCAACTCCATCCCGCGCTCGATGTGCCACCCCTCCATCACCCCATCGCCTCCATCGGCCCTTCCAGCCATCCCTCTGCCACCCTCCCAGCACACGCAGTTTTGTGTCTCCTGGGAAACAAGCTGTAGCTGGTGTATGGAGGCACGCTGATTTCATGCAGACACACACATCCATACACCGTAGCACTTTAGTGGATAGAAAGCGTTGAAAAACAGTATTTGAACAAGGACAGAGAAAGAAGGAGAGTGCGGAGGGAGAAAGAGTGATCGCCTCTAATAAAATGGTTCTTCAACATCCTTTTATGCATATTCAGCTTGACGTGTCTACATTCAAGGGAAATAATTAACAAGTGTGTGACATGCATTAATATTGTGTTTGACAGGAGACAGGTGGCTGGCTGGGAGCAGATGTTAGGAGGCAAAACACACAGAGCCTGAGCTGAAAGAGGAGGGAAAATTAATACAATGTTCTGTACTATAAACTTTATTTACTGGAGTTTCAGAGACTTTTTGTTTCCAGTGCTAAAATAGTCTGTTAAACTGCAGGCGTTTAATTAAGGGAAAAGCAAGAATTTGGCACTTTTCTTTGTTTTCCTTCCTATTGTAAAATTTTTTAGTGATTCCTGACAAAATAAGCTATCTAAAAGCCAAAAGAAATATAAAATTTACAACAAATCGTCTGGAAAATTGCCTAGAAATGAATCCGTAATGAAACCACTTGTCATATTTCTGTCTGATACATGACAAAAGATTAAAAAAATATGTCTCGCTCCAACTGGTGCAACTGGGAATGGCAAACTGGTGTTTTCCATCCAAATTTTCCACGCTCAGAATTAGCTGAGAAAGGTGTGGAGGTGTGTTTGCTCGCGGAGCGTGGTTGTGGGTGAATGGTAGTGACATGATTGTACGTTTTCCTCACCTTTCAGGGTGTGCTCCTCAGAGAGTCATCACATGTGTGTTGGTCAGTCCCACTAGCCTTTAAAATGTCTTCCTGTGTGATTTACAGGCCCCAAAATAAACATGACATACACGAGGAAAGACTAGTATAGATTTTAGAGAATAAATCTGTTGCCAAGACTGGAAAAGTATTTTAAAGATTTAGCCCCAATATCTTGAATTCAAACAAGATAAAATCATGTTATTTACAGATGATGATCCGCATCTTTATTGGAGTTAAATGCTCTGAAAGTGTTATTATATGCGTCATTATTGTATAAATTCCTGAAATCAAAAGAAACTTGTTGCTTCTTTTGTGAGATTCGTGACCCGTTTCTTCATTTTTCTCTCATCTAACTTTATCAAACTGTCTCCAGCTCATATTTTATTGTGGTACATGAAAATGTGTGATCTACAGTATTTTACTGCAAAAGCACTGAGGTTTGTAGATTCTAGGGTCCCACATGACTTCATCACAACTGTCAAAAAATGTCTTCACAAATGACTTTATGATTTTCTGTTAACTTAAATTAAAGGAACTTGAACTGAGTGTGGCTCAAAATGGCATCATCAAAAGACATCGTAAACTTGACTTTCTCTAAATATTAAATTATCTACCTGAGTTCTAATCTGTATCAGATGAACTTTTAGTCAGTTTTCCTGAAAGATGAACTTGTTCACACTCTCAGAATCCGTAGATTTTAAAATAGTAACTCAAGTCAACCTCACCTCTTCGCCAGAGTCTGAACACTAAAATTTCTCATTACGTTTACTGCTTGTGTCAACACTTGCTCACTGTACTTGGACATCTGACTCAATAGGCTCAATAGGCCTGCAGCAAACACATGGGTCAGGAGGCAGGAACTCTGGGAGTCTCCATGCTTTGCTCCACCATTTGGAACCACTCTCAACCTATCACAAATTCCTCCTTCTTGGCAGCCATACAGTTTACCCTCTCTCTCTCTCTTTCCCTTTCCTCTTTTCATCAGTGCTGGCAGCAGAACTGTAGTCTACATTCTGCACTAATTAACAACCTTCAGAGGAAGACCACCAAACTGGTGAACTGGCACACTCAAAGCACACTTACAGTTAGACTTTCTTTTATTCTGTCTGGGTCTCCGTTCTTTGTTTGTGCCTGTAAAAGTTATGCTGCAGTGACAGTTCTCTTGCATTGGCCAATACACTATTGAAGCAAAAATGGCACTACATGAAAACTTTAAAACTCTCATTCAAAACAGTCATGCATTCACACCCTATGACTCAATGGAAGGCAAATATATTTAAGTTGCTGATGTCTGCAGCATCTTTGCAGGCTGTTGTTGACAGCTGTGCATGAACACCTATAGGGAAGGTTGTCAGTGAAGAACCAAGCAGGTTAGAAAATGTACAACATATGCAAAAGGCAGAAACAGGAGTCAATATTTGTGACCCAGCTCAGCACACTGAATTTGCTGACGCTCATAGGTTTCCTATCTTAGTTTTTACTTGGGAAAGCTATTGAATATGGGGAGAGAGTGAGAAGGTCACTGGCTGTATCAAATTCTTAACATAGAGTAAATTCTTAGCATATCTCATGAGTTTAAATTCCTTGATTGCCAATGTTGCAAGCAAACAGTGAATGTGGAACATGAATCGGAGCCACAGTGCAACAAAACTGGGACTGAAGTTAGAAAAGTTGTCTTGTGACCAATGAGGCAATGCTGGCTGAAATTCCTGGAGCAGCTGGAAACAAGTGGTTTGGGAAGGGGAATGACAAAAGTCTCAGACAATTTCTGTCACTGAGCGCTTAAGTAAAACACACAAGCCTTGACTTTTCCAATTAAGCTGCTCAGAACTTGACAGTAAAAGACATTCAAGCCTCGTGGTTTGAGGTCATGCCTGTATACACAACTGGACACTGGTCATGAAGTTGCATAGATGCTTTTTTCCCTTCACTGCTCTTTTAGGTTTACATTTAACCAATTATTTGCAGATTAGTCTTAGAAGTGAATCAGAAAGCTTCGTGTTATCCAGAAACACATACATAAACTAATGGTTGTTCTGAAATGCACAAGATTTTTAATTCATTGCAAGGTTTTCTTCATTTGCACTAATAATATAGAAACAGAATACGTAAAGAAGGAATAAATTCCATGAAGCAGATCCAAGGAGACACTTTGACATGTCTTCCAAAGAGATGTCCTGGCACGCCAATGATCACAGTCTGCCTTCAAACCTTTAGTGACTCTGAATGGAAGTGAGAGAACAGCAAGGGCAAAGCACAACAAGATCGCTGGACCAGAGCAGGGCGAGTGGTGCTGGCAGGGCTGGGGCATTGTTCTGTTGGCTGAGCAGGAGGCTATCATGACCCGCGCCAACCGCTAGCCACGTGCTCCTCACCGAGGCCCGCATGAATTATTACATTTCATTCTGTTATCTTTCATCATGGTTCATTACTGGCAAACAATTGAGCTTCCACAGAAGCACCATGTCTAGGGGTCCCCACAGATGCCCTCAGAGAGCGAGAATCCCTGCACTCTCCAAAGAAAAGCATGGAGGAGAATGGACAAAAACACATTGTCTGTTGATTTAAAAGGGGGCTTATAGCTGTGATGAAAAAGAATGTCCTCTAAGAAGAAGAGAAGAATGAATCGGTCCGCTGCTGCACACTTAATGCTAGTGGAGCCATAGTAAAGAAGAACTGAAAGGGCTAGAATGTGAGGCAAATGACACTCGAGTGTTTTAAAAATAAATGACAGCCGCACAATGGGACACCAAAACAGACTGCAATCGGCCCATAGACGGATGAAAAGACAGACTTAAAAAGAAATGTGACAAAATACATACAGAAATACTGTCCATTCACAGAAGAAGTGTATAAACTGACAGCCGTTAAAATGGACATGAAAAGGGATGTTTGGGTCTAATAAATGAACCAAACAAGGAGAAAATTGCAAAAAATTTGTCAAATAATTAGGCTAATTTGGTTTAGACACACAAGTGCCAAAGTTATGCATAGTGTGGAGCTTGAGAAATGTTCTCTACCATAAAAAAAGAGCTAGACAAAGTGGACGGCCAACGAGGCACGTAGGTTGTGGTGTCTTAACGAGTAATTTTCATATTTCATATTTCCCACTGAAAGCTGTTTACAAATCTGTCAGACTGAATAATGAATCCTTGAATGAAAAGCCATAATCAACCAAGTGTGAATTTGTATAATTGCTGCCTCTCCCCACAAAGTGTTTTCAAATGTGTCTGTATACACGTGCATGGTCTTAAATTGTGTGTGACTGCAGAGAGGTGAGTATCAGAACACACTCTTCTTGTCACTTGCTGTTCGCTGCATAACACAGACATTTTCCATTCTGTCAGCGCAAGCAGCAAGCACACTGGCTCCTTCTAAACTCAGCCGCCACTTCATTAAATGACTTCAGACTCTTGGCAGAGTCGGAGGGAAAAGTCTATATTAACTGTGTGTGAGATCCACGGGGTGACCAACAAAGGCCATAGTTGTTCCTCTACACTGGGTGCTGCTTGGGGAAATTTGGGGGCTTATATGCGTACCCCTCCACTGGGCCCTCTGCCCCATTTGTCTCACACATGCTCTTGATTCTTATTATCCACTCTCTCTCAGACCTCACATACGTACACAGCAACGCACATAATCACACAAAGATTCTCACAGAGCACTGTAATGTAGTGCTGACCTTTGCCCTACTTTCCAGTAAATGGAAATGAAACATATTCTAAATTACAAGGGAAAGAACAAGCCACAGTAAGGAATAAAACATATTTATATGTTGTTTGGGCACAGTTTCAACAACATATGCCTTCTGTAGAACTGAGCCAAGTTGAAGGTTTCATAAGGGAGTGGGAACTGAGATGAGTGTTTAGACTAGAAAACTGAGAAAAGAGTTGGATTTGGGTCCAAAGTGACTGTTGGCTCATTTATTTACAGTTGAGGCTGGAGAGAGGCAGTGTGATGCTACCTAATGACTGGGCGTAACTGACAGCTGAATCAAACCATTTACTGCTGGTCAGCCAGGTTGGAGGGCTGAGCCTTTTGGGAGCAAAAGGTCAGAACAACCAATAGATTCACCTACAAAAGTTTCAGAAACACTGTATTTTGCAGGACTGCAGCAGGACAACCGGGAATGCAACCATTCACTGAGATATGGGTGAAAAGCGAGCCACCATGCACTCAATCAGGGGCCCTAACCCCGGGCCTGGCTCCAGGGTAGGACCCTCCAGGCTGGGTACTCTGAGGTTTTCTTCATGAAAGGTCTTCTGAACTAATCTTTGTCTCACCCTTCACCTAGGAACAATTTGCCATGGGAGACCCTACGAGGGGCAAAGTGCAAAGTGCCCTGGACAGCATAGCTCCTAGGTCATTGGGGCACTCAAACTCCACCACAGTGAGGTGGTAGTTTAAAGAAGAATTCGAAATGCCAAATATTCATCCATCAATCCATTTTCTGAATCACTTCATCCAGTGAGGGTCATGAGTAGTTTGTGCCCAACTCTAGTAGTCATGGGATGAGAGGCAGGGACACAAACTGAATGTTGAAACCAGTAAACGTTTAAAGTTTTTTTAAACCAAAGTTGAGTTCATTCATTTGGAGCTGCAGTGACTGAAAGGATTGCTACAGGTGCTCAACAGCATGACTGAAAGAAAGCTGCACTTTGTTTAAGATTGTGTCATCGGCATACATATTTATCTTTGATAACAAAGTTGATGAAAAGTTTTACCAGCAACACACAGACTTATTTCTGATAAATGATTTACTTTAACAGTCAAGTCATTGAAAAGTTATAAAACCTACAAAGCTAAATGTCCTGGATAAGTTTTTAAAAATGGCTGGCTCAGAAGGTGTCACATGTGAGCCCAAACTATTACCTAGCTTGCAAATTAATTTGTTATTCACTATTTTCTACATAAAAGCCACTTTCTGCTCATTAGACAAAAATAAATGACAAAAAACACAAAAATACGGCTGCCCTTTAGATCCAAAGCAGCCAGAGAGAAAGCTGAAAAACTCAGCAAGAAAAAAAAAATAGAACCATTAATCAGCTGATTGACCCAATACATCAGCATGTGTGCTGATTGACTTTTGTTGTGACCTTAACCCAATTTGATGGATTTATTTGTTCTAATTAAGGAGATTAGAGCCAAATGCCTTCAGAAATTAAGTCATTCATCTTGAGGTGACAAGTCGGAAGAGAAAAAGCTAATGACCCTCAGGAAAAGGAGCAATTTCCTCAATGCGAGGAGGTGAAAAGTTCATCAGCAAAGCTTCACATTTACATACAAACAACTAAACTACACACAAAATAAACACTTTGCTTTTACTGTCATTTATTTTAATCACAATGCCAATAATATGCATAAATTAACTTGTATACATGATGTTTAATGTACTATATGTTCAGTGGCGTTAGTGATTTTTTTATTCAGGTCTATGCTTTACATAAAATCCTGAAACATGTTTGTGTCCCTGTAATCAAAAGTTAAGTTAGGATTTAATTTTGGATTATGATGAACCTGTAAAATGGCACATTTAAGTCCCCCTAGTGGATGGCTCCAGTACAAGTTTTAAGTCCTGCCCCTTCAGTGTAAAAAAATGGTATGTTGTCTTGAGAAAAATATTAAAAACACATCTTTTATCCAATTGCAATCGATTCCTCTGCGTTAAATTTTGCTGATTTGTGTAGTTTTTTTTTTTTTTTGCTGTTGTTTGTACAGAAATTATTTTTTATAATTTGTTGTTTAATGCACAAAAAAACAACATGATTATAATAGGTGGGACTTTCAGCCTCATGTCTCTGGTGCACAGATTCTGGTTCCATAAATACATCATGGCAGTGCCTGTAAATAGGATATTGACTGTTTCACAGGGAGTGAGACTGTGATTATCTCTAAGAGATCATTAAAAAACAGAATCTTCCTCAATAGCAAACTACAAACCTATACTTCACAATCATCATCGTCCACAAACCAGCACACACGATAAAACAGCTCAGAATAAAAGTCATCGTGAAGATTTGCCAGAACTACACAAAGCTCACCTTTCACTTCAAACTCTTCATCAAGGGAAGTTTATTTTCAATTAAAATACACCACAAGAATGTCCACATGCAGCCACTAACCTTTATGTGACTCCCAAGCATCCTGAACCATCCACCACACTACAAACGGAGATTTAAGAGCACAAAATGAAGGAATAACACCAGGCAACAATATGGCTCAGTTCTCTCCACCGTGGGGTTTCATTCTGTGTGGAGGTTCAAAATACTACATCCTTCCTACAGAACGGGAGCATTCTGAATGGGGAGCTTTGTGCCTAATTGGGCTTTTCTCCTATTTATCAGTTTTTAATTTCTCTCCCTTTCACTCTTGGTCTCTTGTCTAAACACACATACAAGCACATGTACCCTCACACATGCAACATTCCTTCAAAATCCACATCCATCCTCCCTAGGGAAAAAGTGTAACTTGGTTCTAGTAAAAACTTCCAACTTGAGGTCAGACTTTGGGTCACAGGGCCTACAGAGGGTCATTTAGCTTTACTTCAAAGAGAAGCGGGCCTGAGCATGGGAGCTAGCTTGTTAGTTCTCACTCTGCCCTTCGTTGCAGCTCCCACGTGCTTGAAGCGTCTGTTTCCTATTGTTACTGCGATGTAGCTGGAAAAATGGTAAATGGTTTGCATTTATATAGCACCAATTAACCTGGGCGGCTAAACAAAGGGCTTTACAATGTTTTTCATTCACTGATTCACACACAAAAGCGCACACTCAAACACACACACACTGTGGAGCTACCGTGCAAAGCACAAGACCCCCATCTGGATAAACTTGGGGTTTCTGTGTCTCTCCAAAACGAAACTTCAGCATGCAGAGGGGCCAAAGACAACCCGCTCTTTGACCTGAGACACAACCACACATTCACTCGGCTGCTGCATGGAAAATAACTTTTCTTTGATCAACTTTTCAGCACAAAGCAATGCTATAAATCATGAAAAAAAAAAAACATTTTCTATGTGTCTTTTCCAGTCCACAAGATGTTTTATTTGACAGTTTCATTAAAAATTATTCTGTATCAGCATGAAATCACAGCTAAACTATGGTCTCAAGTATTAATCTCTCTAAGCTGAATAAAGGTGGATGTTAGCGCCCTGAGATTTTATTATTTCAAATAACACAAACACAAAATTCATAAATATAAAGGAGGCAGAAATGTAACATTTAAGAAACTACATTTATTCAGTTCAAGCTTATGGATGCTGTTTCTGTGTTTTCTAAAGTTGGATCACTTGGAAAACTCGTAAAAATTGTCAAAATCCCTCATAATCTAATTTATTAGACACTTTCTTTATTTCCTCAAGTAGACAGACCATGGCTCTCAAAATGTGCTTCAAAACCACAGCAGCTTGACTTTTCTGCCATCTAGTGGTGACAAATAAAAACAGCCCATCTGCTCATAGAACCATGGCATTTTCAGAATTAAATGAACTTCTTTAAAAATTTGCTCATTTCTCATTTATATTACAAAAACTCTTAAGGATGCAAATGTCTAATGCTATTTTTTTGACAATCATGAGGTTATCAATCATTCAAGTAAAGCATTGTTAGTGTTTATCATAAAAGAATAATGTATATAAATATCTAAAATAAAACTAAGTAACCCACCTACAGCACATTTCCCATTCTGAATTAGACCAATGACTACATTGGGGAAATTAACAATGAAGGCAGAAAGTTTTTTACTATTATTTTCTAGTTCTGATCATGTAATTCAGCATGTGATGTTTTAAATCCACTAGAGGTCAGACTTTTACCATCTATGAACCAAACTGTTAACAGAGAACTAAAACCAACAGTCATTCTAATGCAGCTTCGTCTGAAAACAGATTAGAAGTAATTATATTTCTAGCAATGTACAGCATAATTACTCCATCAGCTAATGGGTGAATTATTGTATCAGGAATAGAAATGTCCTCCAATTACCAAAACTTGAATGATAAGAAACACGTGTTGAACTCACAATAAAGTTTTACTTTCCCTTAAAGGAAAAATAAAATTATCCCAGTATTCTTTAAGGTTGATAACATTTAAAAACAAATATAAAATGACAGTTCTCTGAGAAAATACACAATTTAAAATTAGATAAAGTCTATAAAGTAAAAAAAACATTTTGCATAGAGTATTTT
Source organism: Callopanchax toddi (assembly GCA_006937965.1). Classification (NCBI taxonomy): domain Eukaryota; kingdom Metazoa; phylum Chordata; class Actinopteri; order Cyprinodontiformes; family Nothobranchiidae; genus Callopanchax; species Callopanchax toddi. Next base: position 305,899 of record SSNR01000060.1, on the reverse strand, counting down.
TTTTACCTGTGTTATAAATTATCTGCACTGTACCGGATGTAGAAATCATTTGCAAGAAGAAAATGGAAAAAAAAAATATGCTAGCAAAAGTGTAACATGCAGCTTCAAAGAACAAAAGAAAAAAAGGCACATTTGTTATGACTGAACAAGTCTGAGTGCACCAATAGGAGATGCACTGACTCGTCTTGACGTAAACACTCAAGGGAATTTTTCACCACCACAACTTTGCATTGTCAGCAGCTGATTGAGCTTTAAAAGACACACCTTCAAACAGCTGCAAAACAGATCCTTACTGTAATACAGCCTATACTTCTCTTATCATTAAAACATAACATGCCTGAGAGATTACACATAAACATGCATCATTTTATATTTTGCAGCTTTCAAACAAAACCATTAAATACGACTACGCAGCAAAAAGTCATTACAGTTTTAATAAACCAAGTTTTTTCCTTTGATTAGAACTCATGGTGTTTATCATCCTAACATCCACTTATAAATAATTTTTGCTTCCTTAAAGGGGTGGTTTTATGTTCAGTTCCAGCTAGTTAGTTTTTTTTTATTCTGGGACTCCATCCAAGTCGTTCTGCATAATTAACGGTTAAAAAGAAAAACTCCCTATTTCACTTATACTAGCACTTTAACACAGTCCCTTTGATCAGCTGCTTTTAGAAATAAGCTTTTTTTATTGAGCAAGAGCCCAAACTGTATGAATAACAGAAGTCTCTCGTTTTATTTTCGTAAAATATTCCCCTTTTTAATAGGGGTTTTATAAGGACTGTTAGCCAGTTTATTTAGAAAGAACTGTTGTCCGAACGCTCAATGCAGCCTAAATCTGGTAACCTCTGGCACATTCTAATACATTAAGTCAAATCAGACAAAACATTAGGACCAATAAAGTAAGTAATACTGCAACTACATACAAAGCAACTTTCTGCATGGGAAATGTGAAATTCTGGGCATCATTTGGCTCAACAAAACGGATAAAAAGAGCTCCCATAACGTGATAGGGAATCAAAATGATTCACCAGACCTCAGAACTCCTCAGACACAAATCTGATCAGATCTGCTGATATCGTCTGGAAGCAGATCCAATCCCCACAGACTCCACCTCACATCTCCCAGAACCCAGAGGATAATATCCAGCAGGCACCTCCAAATGATCTTTGTCCTTGTTCTGGTTAATTTAAAGCCTTTTTGTCAGGTAATATAAGCGATATCATCACTCAACAAGACGTAGAGTTGATGTAAATCCTAATTTTATTATATATATGAATGATTTTGACTACCTGATTGTAAATATATAGATATGTTATAAAAGAAATTGATTTTTCTGATATTTTGCACACACACTATGTCAAAAGGGATTAATTTTCTTATGCTTATCAGAACATATCAAGATTCATTAGAATTATCACCACTTTCTCATTTAATAATTACTCAGTTATTCTTAATGACACACTTATTAAAGAAAAACTATCAAGGTTATCTCAACGGCGACAAGTTTTAAATTACAGACCTGATCCAAAGTATTTGTTTTTATTTAAAATAAAAAATGTATCAGTACCTGCAAGGAAAAATCTGATCGGATTTCTGTCAAACTTCACCCCACAAACCAGAAGAGAAGAACTTATTAACGCTACTCTAAACCACCTACTCCATAGTGTTATTTTAAAAAACATGATTTTGCTTGCATGACAAAAACTATTAAAGGATTCTGGGACATGTTTGCCTATAAAATCGTAAAGCCATGATGTACCCTGCATCCTCATATGTCAAGCCCACTCTCATAAAACTAATAGCAGCTCTGCAGTGAAAGGCAAAAAGTAAATAAACATAATTTATTCATGCCTCGTTCATTAGGCCCCAAAAGTCTGTGCAGCATAAATGCTTAGTGCATATTTGTCAAGCAGTGGTCTTTTCTGACATTTTCTAAAGCAGCCAGTCCAATGAGGATGTCCCTTGTCTGTGCAATGAAAGCATGTCTTGATATTTCAGTTGCTTATTGACATTATTCAAGTCTGACAACAAGTCTCTGTGTTCTCTACAGCTCAGCTGCCCAACAGTACGAAGCCTTTCAGGCTAGCATGTTCACTCTCACGACCAGACTCAGAAAAACAGGGAGCACGAGGAGAAAAGACGGATACAAACAGCGTGGCGTGCTTCTCCGTCACGCTCATGGTTTTGGACTGAGGTCACAAAACGAGCACACACCATAAATCGTGAACTGTTAATGAAAACTCAGCGATTCACAATGAGTCAGACCGTGGCGGTACCTGGGTAGTAAATAGCTGCTCCACTTTGGGCAACATTTGAATAGAGATAAAATTAAGGAGTTTGTCACCCACTGAGCAGACTGGTCAGTTTAGCTGCTGCTTCTATACATGGTCAAACACACTGCCTCTGAATGAGGAGCAAACCGATGTTCTGACTATTATCATGTTTTCATGAACGTCTGTCCGGATTCTTTGTTCAGCAGGACGGGCAGTACTGAAAATGTCCTAAAAAAAAAGAGCTCAGGGTTTGTTCTCATGGTTGATTGTTGTTGGGTTTTTTTGGCTGAAAGAATCTGAAAATGACTAAATCGGCAGAGAAAAATGTGAGGCTGACTTTACTGAACTATAACAACGAATTATTTTGTTTAAATTATCAGGTTTTATTATCATACAGTGCTGCTCAATTATGGGGATAAAAAAAAATCAATCAACAATATTTTAGTTAATATTTAAATTATGATTGTTTAACATCTATTTGAGTTAACATTTTAAGAAAACTGTAGGAATAGATTTAAGTCAGCAGGTGGCAGAGTTGCACTGTTTTGTGTTGATTAAAACTTACTTTGAGTCAAAACATTTCTTCTACTCACATTAAAAATAATATAACTACCATAAAATCCTATTTAGGATTAAAACAATGACAACATAAATTTTTTGTAACTTTCAGGCAAAGGTATGAAAACATGTTGCCTCACCTACAAAGCTTACTTGATCAATGAGTCAATTTAACAACTGCTATAAAAGCAGAGAAGAGCTGCTACAGGAGTCCAAATGTCCAAGTAGAGAGTCAACACACATAAAAGTGTGTGGTTTTGTTCCAGGAACCTGGAAGCTTGGAAATAAAACATAAATATTAAAATATGCAGCACAGAATACGGGATGGGAGTGCATTTCTTGGCTTGTCTCATAAGTTGTTGGTGTGTTTTGCCTTCTTTAATTGCATTAATTTTATAAACCACATGTTGCACATGAGTTTAGCCTTTGGAACAGGATTTGGAAAGCACAACAAAATAAAAGCATGCTTGCAAAGAGGAATGTGACAAAATAATTAAGTTTATTGTTGTTGATATTGTTCTGTAATCATTGCAAAGAAGGTTTTCTTCATTATATCAATTGCCTGAATGTATGAATTTATAATATTATTTACAGAACCATGCATGAAACTTGTAGGTAAGATGGCAGAATCAGCGTATTTTTCTCAGATACTGACAACCAGTTCAGGTCAGTCTTCAATCTTTTTAGAATGATTTTTGTTTAATAAGCAGGACTAATGAACAGAACATAGTTTATGAGGTTAAAAACGTTCAATAAAGTATCCGAAATACATAAATGTCTTAGAAAAATTTGGATGTGAAATATTTTCTGTCTTCCTCTTCCTCTTGTACAGTTTCTACTGCAATATCAGAGCAACAGTTTGGATAAGAATCTGGTACTTTCAGGTAGAGAAGTGTTGCCATTTCTACCCAGAATGTTGATTCATAGTTATCTCTCAGTGCAGAACTTACAAATCATGGAAATAACATCACTGTTAGGCAACCAGCGATGCTTATCACTATTACTGTGCACAAGTTTCAGTTTTCAGAATTTGATCATGATTTGCTCTTAGGATGGAAGTCTGTGGTTTGTCACGCCTGCTCCTGTTCAGCTAAACATTTACAGCTCAGATGATGCTCCACGCAGAAGGCTGCTCTCTACAAATACTCTTACATAGTGAGTGAAGTCATCCTGCTTTAGTCGAGCAGCTATTTTCTTGATGTTTCTGGTTCATTTGGAGCAACGTGTTTGATTATCACCCCTAACAGCAGAGTGCTCTCAGCATGCTGCACATTTAAAGCTCTCAAACCACCAAAACAATGCGGTTTGCCCATCACTGCTGGTAGGCGCCTTGTTTTTGTTTAATGTTACAGGAAACAATGACGTCAGAGAGTTTAGCATAAAGCAACAAGCTGGGTATGATATGAAAACATCTCTGGTAACCAAGACGTCACAGCTACATGATATTATTGACATATAAGAGTTTAAATTCTCAGATCTCCAATGGAAACAAGAGATTTGACAATAAATCAAACAGTGCTCTGTGAAATCTGAAAATAGGTTTGCTTTAATCATCACACTTGGTATTATAGCTGCTGTTCATTTACTCTCCATCCACTGAGAAGCAATATGGAAGTTTGTGACTGAAAGTTGTGATTAATTCAGAAACTTAAGGGTTAATGTTTCACTTTCAGAGGTGGAGGAAGGAACCTAATTCTTAAATAAAAGCAGCAACACAGCTGTGTAAAGTTACTGCGTCTTAAATGACACGGACAACTGAAACGTGACCTCAAAAACCTGCTTACTGTACGATGCCAGAGGACAACTGGGTTAAAAATAACTGGAATATTAGGTAACAATGTGCTGTATTGTTAAAGCACGATACTTTATCTATTGATAAAAGCTTCACCTTAAATCTAACTAAAACATATAAATGAATGATTCATTTATTTAGCATTAAATACTAAAATGACTGCACAGTTAGTTTTCAACAGTCATATAAATTTGATGGATAAAACCAATAGTTTAACTGGATTTCCATAATAAGTAAGATTTTTTATTTTATAACATGTAAAAACAGGTGAAAGTTCTTTATTATCACAAATCAATCTCAGGTGTGATAGATTTATATTACAGTGAAAAATTGAACTATACGATTTTTGCTAATTTAAGCACATCAGACCACTATAAGCTTAGGAAGATCTATGAAGGTTACTATTCATTTAAAAAAAAATTTAATTCTCTTTTTAATCAGATATTTGTGCATCAACTAAAAATAGGACTGATTTAAAGATGATTTATTACACATCAACTATATCCAAGAATTATTTTTACGAATTATGAATGGAAAAATCTGATCAATTATTTCTAGAAAGTAGTCCAATGATGATTTTTTTTGTACTGTTTTTCTTTTTTCTTTTCTTTTTTTACTAATTCTCTGTATCCAGTTTAAAATTTTAGTAATTTCTAAACCAAAACAATATGAAAGACAAAATGACTGTTGGTGAAAAAGTTTTGAAAAATACCAGTTTCTTTTTACAGAACAAGGACCTTTAAAAGGGGAGTTCATACACCTCCTGTTAAGCATTTACTGGAAGTTATCAGTCCAGAAACTTTCAAACACAAAGCTCTGCACCACCGAGATGAAATGAACCTGGCAAACCACATAGCTGTTGTTCACAGAAATGTGCCGTTTCCAGATAAATTAAAGTGAACAAAGTCATGAACGCATGTTTAAAACCACCTCCTAATCACACAGGTCTCTGCCAAATTTCAGTTTCTCAACTATTGTGACAGGAAGCTTCCCTCCCCCTTCTTCCTCGAGCCCTCCTTCAGGGTGGGCGTGCTGAGGGAGCACACAGCAGACAGATGTTGATGTTCCACAACGAAAGCTGTGCCCACATCCGTTAAGAAAGAAGAGCTCTGCAGCTTATAGCTGCTGTTGTAGTGATGAGTAAAACAATAAACAAACATACAGTAGACACACACTGCAGTGCACTTTAACACCACTGGAGACAGAAAAAGAGGGATCTAGATACAGAAGAAAAGCAGAGCTGGTAAAAAAAAAAAGGCGGTTTAGACAGATTTAGAAACAGAACATTTGATGGATTTTTACATGCTAATCTGGAATTTAAGAAAAAAAGCTGTCATTACACCAAGGTGACTGGTAATTATTATTGGTGGTTTTATACATCACTGGGAGCTTTTAAAATATAATTGAACACTTAACCATGAACATTTCTTCCTGGTAATGTCTACCTGCTAAGTGGACGGTCGCATTTTCTTGTCTCACACTTAAGGCAGAGCCCCGGTATAAGCAATTTCCGATACCTTTTCTTATCAGCGCTCTGACACATTCAAAGGCTGTAAAAGCGCCTTTAATAACAGTCTGTCTCTGTCAGTCAGTGGGCAAAAGCTGAGTGATTTTCAATGAACTGTGCTCCATCATTAGTCCGTTGCAATTACTCAGAAAAATCATCCAGAGGCTTGTTAAATTTAAACTGTCAGGCTCGCTGTTCTACCTTAGATAAACTTTAAAAACAGACAGTTTTGAATTACTGCTCTCAGGTGGAGGCATCATCTCACTCCCCCACAAAAAACCGTGTCATAAACTAATTATTTCTTTATGTGTTCCAGCTGTGAAACCGCCAAACAGACCAAAGAGGTTCAAAGAAAACCCAAAAGTCGGTAAACAACAGGGGTTTGAAGTAGAAACGTCACCCGGGGAAAGTGAGGCGCCCTGGTGCTGAGCTAGAAACGTACACGGTGTACCGTCAACGTGTCGCTTCACTAACAGTTACACTTTTCCGCCCCGTGTCCCGTTTCGGTACGTGACAGCTGTTTTTGCACCTTCTGCTCTACGAGTCACGGGAGCACGCGTACAAACGATTGGGGCGCGCGCTCACACAGCTATGCCGACGCAGCTCGCGCGAGCTGACAAAAAAATATTTAAAAAATTAAACAACAGGCAGCAAAACCCCACCGAACTCGGCTCTGCCTCACCTGTTTCGGTTGTTTTGACTGAGGGCGAGGGAACACCGCCGACTCCTTCCGTGGTTAGTGGAGGAAAGTGGGCTTTAAAGCAGCGTGGAAGAGTTGTTTACAAAGTTTCACCGTGAGCTGCGATTGGTCAGCGCAGAGTTTAGACCACGCCCCAAACCCCGGTGATCAGCCCAGAGTCAACCCTCGTTTCCTGGATCCGCCAAATGTCAGACTGAGGCGAACTGTTGAACTTTAACCCGAACGCTGACGTAATATGTACCTTTATGTTTTATTTATTTGATTAATAATGGGGGGGGGGGTGGGGGACACACTACCAAAACATTTGTAAAAGTAATCCTACAGCCTAGTGCTGAGAAGTGCTTCCTTCCAGATTTCTTTTATTTTTTGTCACAATAAATACATTTCAGTTTTGTCTTACAAATATAATCGGAATAAATACAAATAGCAGAAGTGATTATTGTATTTATGAAGGAAAAAGCTATCCACACCTTTTTGGGCCTACTTTGCCCCCTCAGTATATCACAAATTACCACATTATTTGGACAGCTGAGTTTTGTTTAGTTTAGTAGTCTGAATACTGCCAGTAGGAATCACTTAAACACAATCTGTCTGACAACATGAGTCAGCTAAAAGATCTCAAAAAGCAAAACATCATGCTCTATTCAAGTGGAGCCTTTTGGAAGATGAGTATATCACTACATGTTACCATCTTATGGGTTTTCATTTCCAATAGAATAAAGATGATGAGAATAAAGAAGAATTGCTGTTATCCTATTCTTCAATATCTAGCAGTTTGCTGTCATTTACTCCACAAAAATAAAACGTGTGTAAATGTATACATGCATGGTGGAAATACAAAAATCAACAGGTAATTCAACCAACTGAAACCATACACAAGCTTCCTATGCAAAAACTAAAGTGTTGATATATTTCAGTTTTTAATCAAATGTATTTTGAAAATGAAACAAAAACCCTGAGCTAGTTTTCTGATCTGACACTGTACGAGAAACCTTTAGAACGAGGCACGTTTAAATAAATACCGTTCACCCATTACTACTACTCTTCTTCAAGCAGAGAGATGACAACAATCATTTCACCAACTAAGATTTGTTTTGGATTTGCTCCATTGAGCAAATCTAAAAATGCCCTGTTTGCAGACTTTCTCTCTGACTTGTTATCAGATGTCATTTTTATTTACTCTGGCAGAAAATGGTTGTACCCAAATATCAAGGTGCCTTCTTTTTTTTAGCTTTAATTTTCTTTCACTCTTTTCTAGACATATTTTGAGTGCAATGTTAATAAATTCACTCACAAATGATATCACTTAACACCAGCCAAGTTTTGTGCACAAGTTCCAAAAACTATTCACATTTAAATAAAACTGTTTATACCAAAACATATTATTCTCAACTAATTCAGGCCATATGAAAGTTGTGTGAGTCTCCTTTTGTAGTTCTGCTGAACATGAACAAATATTTACTCATGAATTCATAAAGTCAAAATGAAAAAAATAAATACTGTGAATCACCAAAGAGAATAAACATGACTGTGATGTTCTATAAACAAGTTCTATGAATTCATAAGGTTAAAGTGAAACTTTACTTAGAAGTTATTTAGTGTGAGAGTGTGTGAATCATCCTTACTGCTTGTTGAGGAAGATTTAATTTAAAAACTGGATGCAAATATCACTGCCCTTAAAAATACCCCCAAATAAAAAGAGGATTGTTTCTAAGAAAAAAAAGAATAAAAAATATAAATCTACAGTATTAACCACTGATTAGAACAAAGTTTAATTAAAATGAGGAAATCAGATGGTCCAACAATGTTTTAGATGCAGAGTTTTAGAGACGCCTTTACAAGCAATCATTCACTTAGCAGTGACCAGCTATAGAAAATAACACTGTTTTATGGTCTTTTTGAACAAATGCATGATAGACATGGTGGCATAAAATAAACACACACCTTTACTGTGTTATTAAACAGCTCCTCTACTGGAATTATGTTTTTCACTGCTATAATCCTGCTGTGTTGTTGCTGCATGCTGAGAAAGAAAAGGCAGGCTGTGAAAATTTCAATTTCCAGACAAGAAAGTGCACATTTTGTTAGAATGATACAAAAGGGAACAAGTGAAAACAAAGGTAAAAAACAAACAAACAAATATATCTGCAACACAGAGAATTAGATTTGTTTGACATTGGTTGAGGTCAATTTCTAACATTCACATTGGTCTTTTTGATCGTCGTTAAATTAAGAAAAACAACGTTTCTTCATACTAAACAGAGTTATAATAAAACCATTCTTTTTCATTCGAATCTTGTTTGTTCTCTGGCTGCGGTGAGAGAACCACAGCTATAGACAATTTCATCATGTTCCAGCTCCAGGGGGGCTTATTCCCTCCCAGAGAGGTAGTTGCATGATGGCAATCCTGTTCTTTGATTGCACTGCTTTCATGGCCATCCAGTGCCATGGGGTGAAACTCAAAGTGAAGCAGGTGAACAGCAGTATGTTGTCCTAGATTACCTTCTATTTAATTGACAGATGCAACCTCCTCCAGAGCATTGTGGTGGAAATGCTGCAGAACAGAAAGGAGCCTCACTGGGCATCACACCGTCACCTTTAACATCATCTCTCCACAGCAGACTTCAGCTGCACTTCAAGCTTATGTCATCCCTAGAATCATTTTTATGTCTTTTGTTGTAGGATATGTCAAAAAAAAAAAAAAAAAAAGGATTGCATCTGCAACTAAAGATTAGATCTAGTGGTACTGCTGTTAGCACAGAAGGAGAGTTAGAATTCTCACAGCCAGATAAAACCCTTCAGGGCTTCATAAAAATAAACTGAGCAGCATATGGATAATGTCTCTCAACTTATGAAACAGGCTCGCAAAATAGCTTAGTGTTTTCTTATTGTGTTAAAATCAATGACCAGGTAGCTTGTTATTTTCTCCTGTACAGTACGTGAACCAATGTGGGATTTTCAGCAACATTTCATTTAGGCACGCTGAAATAATAAACCTGTTTTTCTAGCAACAGTACAAAAAAGGACAAGTTAAAACAAGGCAAGTTAATTTATGCTTCCAAAACTGTTTAATGAAAAGCATAAAATGCAGCAACAGTCTAATCCTGCAGCAACACTTTGTCCAATTTAAACCATTTTAGTGCCAAAACGTTTCATATTTCTAAAGTCTCACTATATTCTGGCCTCTGCACCGCTGCATGTTTAACCAGAATAAGAGGAATCTGGATGATATTCTGAGTCTTCCAGTTTTCCCTTACAGGGAAAATGATAATAACCTGCAACCAGATCAACCACTTGTCTCTAAGCAACACAAACAGGTAGGTATTTTATTTCAATAAAAAATATGACGGGGGGAAAAAAAATCTTTTTTTTTTCAGTCAACCTAAATTACTTTGAAGTTTAATTAAAACAAGAAAAAGAAACTTCTAAATAAAACCTTCTGTTTTGATCTTTGGCTAAAAACTATTCTGAGTGGATGCAGTATATTTTTTTTATGAGTTTGCTTAATTATGATGCTAAATCCATACATCTCCTGAGGGTTAGACTGCAACACAAAAGCAGTTAAATCAAAGAGCTGAACTGTAATGAAGATTTATTCCTTTTCTAAATCTTTCATTCTAAAGTAGAGCAACGTATAAAAAACTTTTTATTCTTGTTGCATTAAAGGTTTTTATTCAGGTTCAGGATAATTACCTGCAGATTTCTGTTAGAGCAGACTTCAGAAGAACAAGCTGGAAACAAGTTTGGTGACATAAATCTCATGTGTGGGGTTCCTTAATGTGAAAAAAAAATCACTTTAACTTTAAGAAAACGCACAATCCTGGCTTTTTTGTTTGTTTGTTTGTGCCCTCCAGATTTAAAAATATCTAATTTTTTTAAGCAGGTCAAATTTCCAGGGAAAAAGTGTGTCACACTCCCAGTTTGGAGAAGAAATGCAGCCTTCTCATCTTTATTTACTCTGCTGCGTTTTGAAGGAGGAATCAGCATCCTTGTCATCCATAAATAAGTTCATTTGAATGGAAAAAGATTTTAAAAATCTTGAAATTTATCGTTTGCAACTGAAAGCCAAAAGATAATGTCACTGCTGGTGTTTGTGCATGTTTATTTGTAGCATTAGCAAAAATATCTCAGGAAACACATGATGGATTTCAACAACATAAAATGATTGTTGGATTTAAATCTACATCTGACTTTAACAAGCAATCAAATTCAAGATGGCTTGAATTGTCATTAGCCAACAGATGTATCTTAAACTTGGTAAATCTTTGCAGACATTGAGCTAAATTATTATTATTATGTAGCTGAAAGTCATCAAACACATATTTTGAGAGCGAACTGATCACACAATATCTTTATTTATCACTTTACTATTAACTCTTATGGCAACCTTACTGATTAATTCAGATTTCTAATCAAATGCATCATCAGTGCCCTAATGAAAGCAGTGAAAACCAAAGTAAACACACACATTTTCTTTATTATAAACCCATATAAACAGCAGTTAACATCTGAAAATAAACAAACAAAATAAAAGCATTCATACATGAGTGTTGGTGTATTTACTGGCTCATTTGGTTGTTATTTTACTCAGTTTTTAAATCTTTCTCTATACTGGAACCAGTTCAAGGCATAAAAAGGTATCAGCACCAATGACTGGAGCCTGTTTTGCAGATGAGAGAAATATGTGTTTTAGAATAAACCTGCCAGTCAAATATCCTTCCATCAGTTTGCTGAGCACTCGTCTAATATTGGCTCTCTATGTGTAATATTGTAAATATTCAAGCTGGCAACTGTAGGTTCACTCACAGAGTAATAACAAGCTGGAAGGGTTATTGAGTGTAATTTGTGTGAGATCCTGAAACGATGCACACCCTGCGGTAAAGAGTGCAGTGAAGTGTCTCCCCATGCTCTTGATAAAGGGAGGTGTTGTACAGTAATCCTGTTGTAGAATGTCACAGACACTTCATTAAGACCTCGGGAAATCATTCCAGCTCAGATAAAGGGTGTAAACCATCCCTTCAGTGCTCGCTGAGAATTTCTGAAGTAATTGTCCTTCTTTCATGCTAATTCGGACACATTTTTTATTAGCGCTTAACTAGCTGATGATTTATATCTGTAATATCACTGGAACTAAAATCTCAACACAGTAAACACACACACACACACACACACACACACACACACACACACACACACACACACACACACACACACACACACACACACACACACACACACACTCACACACACACACACACATGCACATATACCAGCCCACAAAAACTGTGGCACTGACAATTTCACAAGGCAGCTTTAAAAAAATGTATTCTCTTTTTCACTTATTGTGTGATTTTTCCTAACTGATTTGGTTGTTTATGTCCAAAATCAACCCAAGAAATGAAGCTGAAGACAATTCCAGATGAATTAAATACATGTAATCTGTCATATTAGTTTTTCTGCTGCCTTTAACCTTTACTTTGTAAAGAGTGTGAAACTAACGCAGCTTTAAAGTGAATAGTTCTAAGCACATAATGCATTTTTAATTTGAATTACTGTAACACAAAAGGAAAAGAAAAACAGTCTAAATAGACTTCTTACAACTTCTTTGTGTCTAAATGTTCCATCACATTTTTTGCTAAGAATTCAGTTTTTGTTGACAACATATTTAGACAACCATTCCAATAAGAAGTCAGAGGTTAATTTAAAAATTAAGAACATTTTCTCAGATTTATATTGTGACAGATGGAATTCTTAGCTTATTTATTTATTTTGGCATAAAACCAAACTTTTTTTTAAAGGAAAGAAAGATGGTTTTGATCACTAACAGTGATAATGCCAAGGTAAAAATCTAGTTTCACATTATTTTGACCACTAGAGGGCGCCTTTTTTGAAGTTTCATGCCTGACTGACACCTAAAACCAGACCTACTGGACCTGAATGATGGGAGAAGGTGTGGTTGTGACTCAGATTAGAGGCTAAATAAAACCCAACAATACGTTCCAGCCACCATCAGTGCCCTTGTTGATGGCTTTATGAGGCTCATGTCGGGATGCTGAGGGAGCTCTACTGGGCTAATTATCACTGTGCCAAGTGCTTAATCCCTATTGAAATCATTAGACTGTGAAGCAAACTGTGGTGTTCAGATTGAAGGTAATTAAGAGCGATCCCTGACACACAAGCTGAGGTTGAATCCTCTAAGCTCAGCTTCACTGTCAAAGCGACACTTTGACTTCTGTTGTGAAGCTCTGAAGTGTTTGCGAGTGTCCACAGATGGATGCTCATAAATTCACAGACATGTTCTCCTTCATAGAGAGCTGAACTGACGGGATGAGCTTCACTGTAATCCCAGGCTCGATGTGTTTCTTAATGGCTGGTCATTCTGCCTCTGTAATCAAACTGTATTCTGTCTTTCATTTATTTCTACCGTTCCCATCCTTTATTGTGGTAATTCTCACCATTTGACACCATTAAATTTAACTGCAGGATATTACAGTGAGCTGTGAGCTGGACTGTGTTTTTCATAATCTCATGTTTTAAAGAGTCCATGAGGAAATGACAACTTTAAACTGAGATGGTGGTTTTCTTTTCACATTGTGAGACTGTGTGTGTGTGTGTGTGTGTGTGTGTGTGTGTGATTATGCTATCTGAAACAATTCCTGAAGTGATTTTAGCTTCTTTTTGTTGTTGATGCGTATAAATCAGACATTTCATTGTGCTAGGAGTTATACTGAGACTTCACTCAAATAGGATTTCCTTATTGTATCACTCGTGATGGATGTAGGTGAGGCAATCTTTTGGTTTGTCAAGTGGATCAGACTGGGAGATGTTACTGCTGATTTTAACCAGCAGATCAACTCAGGCGTTTCTGTCAGAGATTAACATAAATAAAATAACTGTAAAATCAAATTAAATACACACAAAAATTAAGTGTATTAACATTTCAAGACATTTTATCAATATTGCTCACATACTCAAGAATAAATTGAATGAATAATTAATAAACAATAATGAATTAATAGTGTTAATTGATAATTTCTTTCTACACTCCTGATTTCAATGTGCCAAGATAACAAAAGTAACTTCTAAAAAGTTTAACCATTATGAGAAGATAATGAAGCGGCTATAGTAATAATAATAACTTATATAAAAAAATTAGTGCACAATGAAAATAATATATACAGTACTTATTATGATGTTAAGATAAGGATTTTCTATCATGTATCAGGCTTTAAATGGTTAAATTAGAACAGACAATAAATAAATGGTGAACAAAACCAATAACTCATCCACTTTGTAAAAGTATAGAAAAGAGCATTACCTGCTCTGAACATCTCTATTAGAGCAGCTTTTAATATTTCTTGTAGCACCTTCATTACTGTGGAAAGATGATTATTTATCTAAGTCAGATGCAAATGGTTTGTCCACTTAGGACACCAGCCTGCTAAATGAGGAATAACAAAAAAATCAATCACTTCTAATCTCTGTGGCCTTTCTGCAATATCCCATCGGACGCTGTTTAAATTACTAGCTGAAATTATTTTTGCTTGCAAAGAAAATCACCTGTGGTCTAATCTTTGATATAGAGCTTTATGCAGCTCACGGCATAAATAAAAAGAATTGATTTAGGATGGGAAACATCTCACTACTGAGATTAATTTGTGTGAAACGAAAGAATTTAAAATATCAGCCGTAAGAGAGAGGAAGTGCGCTTTATTCTGACCAAAGCCGGTCTTAGATGTTACAAAAGGCCCAGAGAAAACGGTGTCAACACATAAAGTGAGTCATGCACTCTCTTTACTTATTTAATCATGAGGTTGTGTTGTAACAAATCAGAGTGATTATATCACACCAGCAACGCCTGTTGGTCACAAATCCTGGAGCCAACAAATTCCCAGAAAGCACAGGGCAGCTGGAGTCGCATTCTTTAGAAGATACATAGAGGAGTAAATGAAAATCTCTCCGTCGGGTACTGCCCTCCTCATCATAATCTGTTGGAGATAAATGCTGAGCGGTCTCCCTGAAATATTCCTCTTTTAGAGCGGTGAGACGTGATGTCAGCCTCTATTCAGAGGTCTTTTTCTAGTCTTTCATCCCACGGTGGGTTGTACAACAGCAACACTCTGATGTATTCATAAGAGCCTCTGATTTATTTGGGCTGCAGGGATTCATGTGTTACATTTTTGACTTCTCACAAACTGTTTGAAGCGAGCAGGTTGTGTTTGTGTCTGTTTCACATCACCGTTTCATCAGCTGCTTCAGACAAGACATGAACAAATAAAGACCACATCTGTCCAAATTATTAGGACTTGGGAAAGCACACATCATGGATTTAGTCAAACGTAAATGACATTTAACTGAGGTGAGGGGTTTTAGCCTCAGCTCAAACCGTATTTTAGTATACGTAGATAGTAAGAATCATTGAAAGTGGTGGTGCTGTTACACTACAGGGTCCTAATGGAAAAATCTGTCATGTTTTACAGGGAAACAACACAGATTCCTTCCTATAAAGACAAAATAAAGATGTGTCTTAAGTTTCTACTAGTGCTGTGTTTGGCTTCTGATGTTGTGACAAAAAGAAACATAACAAGGTCAAAGTCAGGAGTCAGTTTTAATTTTGGATGCAAAAATACCTTTTCATCAAGTTAAAATTCGAGCAGACAAAGGAAAGAACAAGGCGAAGAAACAGAATCATTAAAAATACTTTACAAGATGAATCAGGCTCACTGTGACCTTCACAATTATCCATCCATCCATCCGTTCATCCGCCTGTCCGTCCATCCATCCTGAGGATCTCAGCATCCCCAGACCAGCTAACAGGTGTAATCTCCCCAGAGAGTCCTGGACCTGCCTTGAGGTCTCCCACTGGAACAGGTCTGCTACACTTCCTATGAAAGGTGACCAAAAATCATTTAGATGTCCAGACCAACTCAACTGGCTCCTTTCCACAGAGGAGCAGCTCCTCTTGAACAGCTGCCCTCCTCAGCCTTTCCCTGAGGGGTCAGTCCGGTCACTCAGAGGAGGAAGTCCATTTCAGCTGCTTGTATTTTCAGTCTCGGTTGCTTGGTCATTATTCAGAGATCGTGCCCATAGGTCAGGACTGGAACAATGATTGGTAAACCTTTGCCTTTTTACTCAGCTCTCTCTTCACTGACTGCTCACATCACTGCATGCTGCCCCAGTCTGCTGACCAAATGAATCTCTCACTCCACTCTACCTTAACTGGTGAACCTGTGGTACTTGATCTCCACCTGGAGCTGGCAGTCTTCAGTCTTCAGGGACCTCCTATAATTACAAAAATTAACTAATAGCACTAATTAATATTTCAGAGGATAGGACATTTATTTTATTGCTACTGTCATCTTCTTTTCATCCATCACTTATTTCTGAATATCTAAACTTTTAAAATGACACAGTTTTTTTTAACCATTTATTAAACTAAACACAAAAAATCAGTGTCAAGCTTACAGAGAATATCGTTAAATTTAAAAAGCTATATAATATAATAATATATCTAACACATGCACGCACGCACACACACACACACGCAAAACTGATCCACATTTGCATTAAAAAAATTCAACTATCTTGAAAATTTTACATTTACAATAAGCAGGAAGAAGTCTGATTGAAATACTTTGACAAAGATTAAAAGTTTTCAATCACTTTTAATAAAAGAACAGAAATATCAGGAGAGATTTCCCCTAGAAGGCTGGAGTGGACGTCTGCTCTAGAGGTGAGGTTATGTTACTGCTGCTGAACTGAAAGACTGAGAGAAGAAAGAGCAAAACTCAACTTCGACTCTCATTTCCTGAAGTGACAAAGCTTCTTAAGTGTTTTCTACTCAAACCTGTGGGTCCTTCTGTCGGTCCAAGCTGAGGTTTATATGATTGATTACACTTCCACTCTTATTTACCTCGATTGTGTCTGTTTCTCAGCAGGACACCTTGTTAACACTGTTCTTGTGGCTGCAGGATACAATTGCCAGTTCTGATTACTGCATGCTTTGTTAGTCATCATGATTGTAACCATTATCACCTTCCTCATCAGTGAAACTGTGGAACGGATAGTAATTGTAATTGCCTCTTAGTGGCTGAGTATGTGCCTCTTTTGGTCCTCCCATGGCTGTCTGTTGTCTCAGATAATATGTAATTAGCTGGATAATCTTTGGTCTTCAGAGCTTGTTTTGGAAATTGTAAGTTCTTTGTTCCTTGCAGTGAGGCAAAAAGGAGGAACGCACAGGGCTCCAGCATTCGCTGTGCTTCAGTCACAGCAAAAGGCAGGAAGCTAATAAGGAATTTTACACCAGAAAGTTTTCAACAAAAAGAGTTGGTAGACCATCTCAAAGTCACTGCTTTGCACTCAGAGACATTCACAGCTGTTTAGGAGCAGATGTTATCCGTTATCAAACTTTAATACCTCCTGCTTTTGTGGAGCACAGGATTTGACTTTTTATTTCTAGCACAATTTTCATTTAAAAAACCCCCTAAAAAACCTACAAGAATAAGATAAAAGTTCTCATGTTAAATGGCAACAAGGAGGATCATAGTTTCCATTCAACATCAGAACTAAAGCTACTTTCCTGTCTGTCTCCCATTAATAACAAATGTTATACCTGTGTGATTCGACCGCACAAAATGTGTGTGATCTGAAAACGCACACACGCACACATACAGGAATATATATTCTCTTTTATTTTCATATTCTTTTGAGACACTCTCATTTTTGAGTCCCATCTCTCATCTCATTTACCAACTCATGATGGTTCGTCTTTCATGGAGTCACAATGAGAAATAATTACTTTTACATCAATGCAGACTGCAAAAAGGGTGGTTTTCAGTTAAAATAAGTCATTCTTACAAGGTCGTTTTTTTTTCTTTTTTAATAAAAATGTGTGATTAATATTCTGGATGAAAACTCTGCACAGCTGACCTCTCCTATGAGAGGTCAAAAAGCTCACTGGCAAGTTAACAGAAATAAAGACACAAATGATCTTAATTATGTTAAAATTCCTCAGCTACAAAAACATGATTGTAGTATTTATATGTACATGATGGACTGGTGGCGTATCGTGCTGCAGATGGACGCCAGCTCCCTGCAACCCTGATTTGTAAAGATGTTCCCAAACAGTTACTGTAGGTTTTCTTATTCCCCAAAAATTGTTTCCAGAAGTTGGAGGTTTTGTCCTTCTGGCTCTCCTTTAATTTTTTCCTTTTTTTCTCAGCTTCTGCCCTTTAACAGCATCTCTCAATAAATGTGCCAAATTAACAAATTAGCCCAAAATTAGAACGGGTAAATATCTGTTTTCAGAGTCAGGTCAGGCGCCGACTGCAGCTTCATCTGCAGCTGTGATGGGATGTGGGCGGGGCTACATTAGCATATTTATAGCTTCATATTCTCTGCATAATTTTAGGTCATTTCAAGGCTTTTGGAGTTCCTTTTTGTTGTGTTTTTTTCAGGTAAATTGTTTTTTTTACATCTATACAAATGTGTTTTCAGTGGAAGGATGCCTGTGGACTTTAACCAAATTGAGCATTCACATGCAGCCGTGCTGCTTTCTGAGTTTGCAAGAAGTAAAGTGAAATCAAGCCGTAGATGGAGTGGTGCTCTTAGTGCTGCTTCCTCAGCAACAAGGTCTCCAGTTTGAATATCTGCTGTGGAGGTGGTTTGGCCCATGGCTGTCTGTGTACTCTGGTTTTATTGAGTCAGTTGGCTGGTGATAGTTCTCAGTTATCCAGGGCATGGTTTCTAGTAGGTCCAGAAAAAAGTCCCTCTAGAATAGGTTGGTGATTCAATATCTAGTGAGTCTGGGGTGCTTTGTATTTCTCTAAGGTTTGTGCTGTGGTGTGCTGACCAGGGTTTGATGTAAGTAGAGTCAAAATAGTTCACAGGTCTCACATGTGATGCAGGAAAAAGGTCAAATTCATCTGATAAGATGTGCATGCTGCACAGCACAAGAGATGAAATATGGTTTTCTGTCTGCTTTAGAAAAAAAACACAGAAAAATACATTTAGAGGGAAAATGTTTTAAAGTTTCATAACGTGCACATGCTGCCAAAATTTGAATAGCACTATTCATTTACATGTTTGTGCTAAAAAACAAAGGACATAGAGAATCTTTTGTTACATATTTTCACATGTTCACATTGCTGTCCTTAATCCTTATGATATTTTTTATTCAGAGTGCATTAAAAATATTCATATTTTTTTATATTCTTCAAATTTTGCTGTAGAGAAACGTTGGATAGCATATTGAAGTTCTTTGGTGAAAACAACCAAATTACAGCCAAGTATCTGTTGTGATGGATACCAGAGGAGGCTCTAAGGAACTTTAGCCAACTACTGTTGTAGGTGGAAATTTTGCAGAGTTAAGAAACTTCTGCAACAGAAATGAACTCCGACTATCTCTTAATTTACATCATGGATCATTTTTTCTAAAATATTCTTTTTTGCTGGGCCTCTGTAATTCAAAGGAAGCTGCACCTGTATTCACAGGTATCTGAACACTTTGTGCTCACTGTACAGGTGATTATTAAACATTTTGACTGCAGCAGATCTAAAGCAATAAAAACAATATTCTTAGTGATCAACTTTATTGTTACAATAATGTTCCTTTGCCTGATATTTTTCCTGCTGTGCTCCATTTCTTTCTCTGCAGCTAATTAAGTTTTATTCTGAGATTTTGTCTGCCTGGATATGATAAAAGTACAAGCTGGTAGGGGTACTCAAAGTGGTTTAAACTATAAAAAGAGTTTTTGCACAATCAGGTAAGGATGAAGACCTACCTGCCACAGTTATTAACACAATGTTTTTATAGTTCATTTGAGGTGTGTGTGATTACAGGAGGACCCATCTATCTATTTACATAAATAGAGGTTCATCCAGGAGAGGCTACTTTGATTTGTGTGTTTTTCAAGATACTGATCACAGTAATTATACAACCAGGATTACAGGATGTTTGTCCCTCTCAGCTGGGAACCAGATGCCCGGCTAGAAGGACTAAAAGGAAATGAGACAACATCATTCAGATGACCTGACCTGCTTTACATTCATTGTCCACCTGAAGACTGCCAGATGAAGATGATTAAACACATGATTCATTCCATTTCTGTTTACTGTTGGTGTAATTAAACATTTAGCGCCCTGATTACATCGCCACAAATGAAGTCATTATTAAACTGACTGGCGTATTCAAATTGTTTTAGGTAATTTGTGATCAAGTAATTTAATTTCTAGAAAATAAATGAGATTACCTCCGTGTGCTCCGGTGGACCAGCTAGAGGGTTTCACATTGGATTCTTCCTCAGATTGAGTTGCAGTCAAACTAAAAATCAGTCGGCTTCTAATCTGTTAAGGTCTCATTTAAAATAGAAAGAAGAAACCATTAAAAATGATAGATTCCTAGATCATTTCATGCTTGACTTTTAAACTTAACTGCACCAACTAAACTGCTAAGCTACCACATCAATATTTAGCTCGATATTTGTGAAAAAGACTAAATTCTGATATTTTTTGTGATTTTTTTAAAGGTTAGTTATTTGAGGAAGCCATCTTGAATTAGAGACATTAGTTGACTCAAAAAGTTAATCAGTTGTAGAAAAACATGAAATGTTACTCCCTGAAAGTTTTATTAAGATCCATTGAAAGGATCATATTATGCTAAAGTAAACAAACAGACAAAAAACACAGTCACTCTTCTTCTGATTTCTGCTCTTTGTCTTTTGCCTTGTGACTTTATGTCCACTGTCTCCCTCCTCCCTCCTTGTATTGGTGTTTAAATTGCCTTTTGCTTGTAACACAGTTTCTTGTCATTTCTGACTAAAGTCTTAATACTTTTGCTAAAGTGACAAAAACTTCAGCGCACCCTAGAATTTGAAGTTAAAGTTAGGACAACAAAAAAAGAATAAAAATGTTATTTATTTTATGGTGTTTGTGAAAGCAAGAGTTCCAAATGCGTCTGGAAAGGAGCTGGTCTGTGCTCTTCCTCAGCATCAGTCCTGTCTGACCACAGAGCAGAATTAATGTGATGAGGGAACGGGACTGAAAGAACATAATGAGGTTTATAATTAGCCTGTGGGTTAGAGGGCTGGCCACTGGAGGTCAGGTCTTGAATGCCTCTCTGCTGTCAGGTTAATGCATTTTACTGTGCATGTGGGAGGGGGGGTTCATTCATACCTGACCACCAATTAGCTCCCTTTCCCTCAATATAATTAAAATTACAGTCATTTATATTAAAATCAGCAAATAAGGACACTTCGGCTAGAAGAAGAGTCTTTGTGTAGTTGGTCCACATACGCCTTTCTATATTTAGCTGTTTTTGTTAATATGTCTATTATTCAGATATACTAATGTGATTTTAACAGCTTCAGAAGGGCTCAAAGAATCCACATTTATGCAGAGATGAGCTTTAGTTGTAGTGTAATCCTGAACATGCATTGAAATGAGCCGTTGTTTTAGGACCGCTGCTAGTTGTTGGAAAGATCAAACCATGAATCAACTTTGGAGGCTAGCAAACCAATTTGGAAACAGCTCTATCAGCCTCATTGTGGAGACCAGGGACCTAAACTTGCTGTCAGGGTTTTACTGCAAATTGCTCAGAAAACAGAGTCAGGCACCATGACAGACGTTTCATTGATTTATTTTAATCCAGCGTCCTCCCCTCCCAGCTGATGTCATCATTAAACATGACCTGAACTCACTGGATTATAAACATTTAGGGAGGATGAGTTGTGATGCTGAAAGGAAACTTATGATGTGTTTAGAGTTTGATGAGGCACTGCAATCATACAGAAACTCTGTTATTCATGTAACGAACCCAAATGCGTTACTACCTTTGAACTTTGACCTCTAGATCATCACAAATAATAACCATCTTTTTCCCCAATAACTTGGAATAAAATGACTCTGTTATTATGTTTTAACCTGAATCAACATTCCTCCAAGGTCATGGTCGTAACGGAAGAATCCACCGGACTCTATTTAATAATAATAATAATAAAGACTCTTGGTGTCTCTTCCTAAAATGACACTTTAATCTGTTACAGAAATGTCTTAAATGATTAATGCATTTTCTTCCAGCATTAATGAATGTTGATCTGCTTCAGTATTATTTCACATACATACTGATATAAGGTTATGACAACCACGTCACTCATTACTACAACCAATAAGAGTTAGTGGTCTGAGTCACATGACATTAATAACTCCTCATTGGGCCACGTCCCTTTTAGATTCCCTTAACTTCCGACCCCGGAAGCGAGAGTTCAGTTCAGTTCAACGAGAGAAACAAGCTGAACAAGCTAAGAGAAAGGAGGGCGGTTCTGGTCTGACGCTGACCAGACCTCACCTCTCAGCTGTCAACCCTACACAGCTGACGCTAGTTGCCGGCTCCCCCTGAGACGGTACCTCAGCCCATCTGAGCCGATGAAACCAGCTTCCCTCTGAGGTCAGACACCTTCAGTCTGACGCTCCGTCATGGAAATGCCAGGCCTAGATGCTCCCTGCTAGAGATGGGTTATCTAACTTCGTATCCACGGACGACACCTGTGGCCTTCGGCGGTCCTCGACCCCCGCAGCCGTCTGATACTGACCGAGGGGGAAACCTCACCTCCACCGTCTCATCCGACTACAACAGTGACGATCCAGGGAACGCAGTTAAGTAACCACGACTCTGGTAAAGCTTAAAGGCCTCTTGATAAAAGCTAACAACATTAGCTCACTCAAACTAGTTACTAATTCCATCCGTAACTAGTACCCCTTAATTAGAATCCTTAATCTAAATTAAGTAAATCCCTAGTCTCCTAAAACCTCATGAGACTCAGATTGCTAAAACTTATTTAAGATTCAATTCAGAACACCTTACCATCGTGAATGACTTAATGCTGACTACCTGCTAACTACCTCTTTCTTATCTGTGATAATTGTCGTATGTGTTTCTTAATAAAATAATGAAGTCTAATATCTAGTCTCAGATTTCTATTGTCAATATTAAATGCATAATCTACTCACTGTGACATCAGAATCGAACCTAGATATCCCTGTAAACACTAAAAAGGTGATAGTATCAGAGGGTTTTCTCTGTATAAAACTTACAAAACCTAGTAGTGAAATTACAGAAGTATGTGCCAATTATAAACCATATAAACACAGTTTATAAACGCTACATTCACAATAAATTATTAGGAAAACATGCAATCATGATAAAAGATTATTATTATTAAAATATCAGTGCAATAAGTTCAAATCTGTGTTCTTGATGCTCACATGCTGGATGAGGGCTTTAAGGAGAGTCCTTCTGATCGGAATCTTTGCATGTATTAATATAATAGAATTGATGTATTTTCAATTAATAGAGTACCCATAATTTAATTAAGACAGCAATAAGTGGAAAATATCAATTACAATCATTATTTACATTATTGTTTCCTTCTAGAGTGCACAGCAGGGAGTAGCTGTTTCACCATCAGATTTACAATTTTCAGGGTGGAAGTGAAATGAAACAAAAGCAAATGAAGTCCTGAAGCTGAAAAGAAGAAAAAAAAGAAGTTTATAGCTTTTCTGATATGGATGAAGGAATGAAAAGTGTTTGCAGGGCAGTGGATGAGACACGAAAACGGATTCTGAACAAGTGAAGTAAAATGAGAAATGGAAGCACATCAAACAGTGGACCATGCAGAACAGAACATGATAAATAGTGTTTCTGAACTTTACTGAATAACATGAGGTGGAGTTTAAGATTCTTTGTGTCCATTAATCTGTCTCTCAGATGGAGTTAGGGACTGAAGTGAATAAATCTCCATGCTTCAGTAGAAATCAATAGCTGTATTTAAACAAATCTCTTCACGAGTTGCTGTTCTTAACTGTCACCACTCCTACAAACCGCTGACTAACTGACAGGATAAGAGGCAGGCTGGTCCAACCCTTCTGCTTTAACCACAAGCTGGGTCGTGGTTAGATTTCATCAACAAATGACATGCCTACAGAATGCAAATGCAGTATCTGCAAGATATATAGGTGGCGTATACCATATGCTACACGCAGCGCTTTGACATGATGACCCATTTCCACAGCAAGGTAAAAACGATTCATTCCTCTGAAGAAAAAAACCCAAGCAGACCGGTCACCTGAATCAGTCTCAGACTCTATCCTAGCTGAGGTGAAAATTTACTATTCAATAGTTAATGTCATTCCACCACAGAACAATTTCCACAAACCGCTCCAGGCTCACCACTTCTGAGGCACTCCGTGATTCCACTGCTTATCTTTGAGACAGAAGCATTACAGACTTTAACTTGATAGCTACGCAGCAGGAGCAAAGCTGCACTGTTGCATTCCCTATTAAAGATTCAACACTTCATGGCCGTGTGTTTTATTTGTTAGTTAACTGCTCACATCAATACTAAATGAGATATTTTTACTCTGGGTTTAACGTTCAGAGTTACTATTTTATTTGCTCTAAAATGAACTTGTTATTAATTATTTCTTTTGATGTCGGTGTGTGTGAAGTCATGATGAACTGGTTTGAGAATGTGCTTGTTTTCACAGCATTTGCATCTTCAGTGTTTTAAGATCGTTCTATCAGATATTTCTATGGTTACTGAGGTAGAATTACAAGGATTTTATTGACAATTACATTAAGTTTATGCAAAGAGATAACATTTGCACGATTGGTCTTTTTTTCCAAGATGTCTTCAGTTTGTCCTGGCATGATGGACCGAATCCTGACTGATGGCAGCCATGGATAATCAATGCCTGGAGCTTGGTACAATTTGCAGGTTTTGGTTTGTCTGCCTGCTTTTGAGGATTGTCCATACATTCTCAATGGGATTATGATCTGGAGAATTTCCTGAACATGGACCCAAATGTAGATGTTTTGTTACCTGAGCCACTTCATTCTGACTCTAGCCTTGTGGCCTGGTGCTCCATAAATAAAAACCACTGTAGTCCGTAAGATCACTCACACGGGGACCGCCAAAGCACATCCCAGAAACGTGAGTCCATGCCATGGCGCTAAAGATTTGCACCAGTTCTAATTTTCCACGTGGCGCAGCTGAGACGTGTGTATCACAACATTGTGGAGTACTTTATGACAGACATTACGATGCAGAACGACTTCTCTCACACAGAAATGTGTTGTCACTTGTTCACAGTATTGATAGTTTTTAACTATTATAATAAATAGCTTATTTACCCATTTTGAAGGAATAAGAGTCCCACAACACACGACGGCAGCTCTGATCACATACAAACAAAAGATCCACTTCCAGCTTCCTGTTCTCAATTCCAGCGTGATGTTGGTGACTATCAACTGTAGCACTATCAAATATGCTATAACCTCTGACCCCTGGGACCATCACAACAATAATCCATTTCTTTCCCAATAACTTGGAATACAATGACTCTTGGATTATGTTTTAACCTGAATCAGGATCCCTACAGGTGTCCAACTGTCCACTTTCAGGTGTCCACCTCCCAGATGACCCACTGGACACCGGCTGTGTTAATAAAACTCTCTTTAAAGATGTCTCTTCTTTAACACCACAGACTGGTGTTCAAACTGTAATCTCTTGTTTACAGAACAGTCTCTTGTAGTGTTCCTGCTCCAAGGGCATTTGCCCTCTCATTCACTCAAAGTGTTATAATGCTTCTCTGCTATTTTCTGCATTTTTAATCACATTCATAATGTGAGTGTTTTAATGGGCGGAAGTCATATGTGAGTTGGTAAACTCCCTCACAGTCCCCTACCCAATCAGAGCCGTCCACAAGTCCACTAACTCATGTTTGGTTGGAACACTTAATGTCTTCTGATTGGTTAAAAAGTAAGATAACTAGTCTCAAAACTAATATTCAGTTCCGGTACGAATCAGTCTGTGCTACAGCTTGAATGTAGTCTGTCTAGTCTGGTCTGAGTCTGAATGCAGCCTGAGCTGCTATCCTTCAGAGTCTTAGCTGAACCTTAATCAGCTTTGAAGAAGGCCTCGAGAGACACCTGCTTGTGTTTCTCCCTCCGTCTCTCCCTCACTACGGGGACTGATCAGGAATGACTTCACCATGCCGAGGGTGACCTCCCTTGCTGGCGCACGGATCTCAGGGCCATCAGACGATTCCCAGTTGAACCAGCTGAAACTGCCTCCTCTGGGAACTGGGCCTTCATCCGGGGACCTGCTTCACCTCTGCCAGAGGCCCCTCACACTGCTGGACCCACGAGACCTCTGCAACTCAGTAAGAAACCCCTTTCTGATCGAGAGGCTTTGCTTTGATAAAGCTTAATTCTTCCAAACTAAATTAAGCCAAAACCAAATTCCATAACAACTCAAAATAGCCCTAAATTGACTCTTAAAGTCCCAACTAGGTTAACTAAATTAACTAACTTCCCTAGTCATTAAAACATATGCTACGGTCCGTTAAAACTCACAATTATAACTATCTTTAACATCCTCAACATGTTTAAGAATATTAATTGTGTTTACATCAAACTTTCAAACTGTTTTATCTGTCTGTGTTCTTAGGTTTTTCAAATTAAATGTTTGTTCAATCTTTATCTGGTCTCAGCTTCACATTATTAATAAGGTATTTCAATTCACTGTACTCTTTCAAAGAACCTAAAGATACCTTCAATAAATATTAGATATTATCAGGGTTAAATGACAGTTTATCACTTTTCATTATAATCCAAAAATAAGCTTCCAATATTTATATGAAGAGGGTGTAGTTTAAAATAACTAATAGTTATTTCCAAACGCTACACAACAATAGTCACATAGACATAAAAACACAGCGTTCTATGGCGGGCCACTTCAGGAACAGGTCCTGTAGACACCAGAACTGTGGCGCATCTGCGGCGCAGCGCTCCGGTGTATTTCAGGCTTGAGTCCCTTTTCCACAAATGATCTCAGGATACTGTGTCATACGTACTTGGTATGATGGAACGCTCATCTTCTGAACTTTTTCTAAAACGACTTTTCTCCAGTCCTCAGCAGTCCAACCCCTGGAGTTTTTGCAGAATGTCAATCTGTCCTTGATGACTTTCTTGGAGAGAAGTTGCTTCTTTGGGTGCCAGACAATTCTGCAAAGTTTTCCTCTTAATATGCATGAAGATGCAGTCACATCTGCCTTCTGGCATCCCAGAGCAAGCTCCTTAGGACATGGTCCTGTCGCTTGCTAGACCTTGAAGTCTCCTTTACAAACGCAGTTGAAAATAGATTTTTGGTGAATTACCGGTAAGTTTAATTATTTATTTTTTACAATTAATTGTGATTCCTCTGATCACTCATCATAAAATTCTGAAGTGTTCAAAGGGCTATTATACAAACTAAGGCAGCAAATTTCATGACACTTATTATTTGTGTCATTCTTAAAACTGTTGGTCACATCTGTGGCTCCAGATGTCTTTTACCTCATATAGTGGAATAAACATTGTTGGAGCTTCAACTGTCAAATTTCTAATTTGGTGCAAAAATAAATGACATCTGCCTCAGTTATACTTTGCATCAAGTATATCTCATTATCATGCAGACACACTAGAATTAGACGGATGCTAAATATTACCTGCTTCACATCAACATCATCTCACTGAACATCTCTAACTGTTACATGAACGGCTTTTTATAACACGTTACGTGCACTTTAATGTCAAATTCTTCTGAACTTATTTTAGTTGCACGACACAAATAAAGTGACATTTAATCTTAAAATTAGAACAGAAGGATACATAAATCAGAAAAATGAATGGGATCCTTCTAAAACGTCCTAGTTGTGTCAAGAATCTTGCTTGGCAGTGTGATCTAATCAAACATGCTTTAGACAATAGAATAGATCTTTTAACTGTGCTGCTTTCATAACTATCAGAAGCTGTAAAGTAGACGCAGTGACATTTAGGCTCTGATTGTTGTCGTCAGGTGATCCCTGGTGATCTGAAGGCAGCTGGGATAAATGGTGGGTGGGGGTGGGGGTGGTTTCAAGTCTGTTGAGCATCTATGTTTCTCTGTTTTTGCCAGTTTCACCCTCAAAAAAAGAGGGGGAAAAAAGAAAGAATTGGAAATGAAGAGACAACACTGAGCTAAATTCATGCACACTGTTGATAAAAGGCACTGCAGTAATGAGCGTGAGGTAAAGAGAATGCTTGAGAGGGAGGCACAGAGACAGAGAGAGTGCAAAATGTACCCTTTTCATGTAGAGGTCTGTTCTTCTGGTAGCACACATAAAGGGTTGTTACAGCAAGCTCCCTCTTCCCTGCAGGGCCCTCCTACCTCCCCTTCTCTCTCTGCCTTCTGCCATTTGTCTGTCTTTTTTCCGAGTCTTTCTCCTGCACTATCCAGAGCGGGGATCAGAAAGCATCAAGGCACGAGCAGGTAGGAACAGAGGGAACGCAGAGGGTAACGCAGGCTATCAAACACAGAAATGGAGGTGATTTGCTGGCTCGCATGCCTCCCGAGACCCAGTTAAGGTCGCTGTGTGTCTCTCCTGCTCCTGGATAATGAAGCTGAATGGTCTGGGTCTGATCTTTGGTCAGCAGGGCTGCAGTGTGATCATGCAGATGTCTCACTTACTTAACAGTCAGGGCGGTCAGGGTTTGGCCTGCTCCGGGTCACCTCGTCTGGCCTGCTGGTGGTGGGGAAGTTCAGGATAGTAATTACAGGAGCAGATAAGTTTCTGAGGGAGGACAGGATGGAAGGATGCTGTGACTCTGCTGACTGAGCACTAACCCTGAAGCAGACTGTTAAAGCTGCAAAAGGCATCATCATCAATTACAGTCTGGCTTCTCAGTTTGAATCCTCAACCCATGCCGCCATTATAACTATTTTTTAGTAAAAAACCCTCTTTAAAAACATGACAAATGTAATAAAAACAGAGGTCTCTTTGTTGCAACGTTCTCACTCATAGTCTTCTTTATTACAATATCATGATGTGCTGTACTTTGATCTAAAATGCTTCTTATTATATAAAATAAATCTACTTGTTACTTCATTTTCTAGTTTGGTTGTAACCAAAACAACAGGACAGTACACAACAGGATCTCTGTTAGCGTCACATTCACTTCTGCTCCCCTAAAACACAGGCAGGGAGGAACCAAAATTCAACAAAAAAACATGTATGTAACTATGGTTACATAAAAGGGACAGTTAGGATCCTAGACCTAACAGCGAGTCACATGACCAAAGATGATTGTTTTAAAACAAATCCAATCTAAAACATCTCCTGTTGGTTTGTACTAACTCTGTTTTACAAGGCTTAAAAGTCATTGTCAGTTTTGGAGTATTTTCATACAGACAGACCCAGAACTTGCTACCTCCAAAAGCTGACTTTAGATGGATGGATAACCTTTAATATCCCTCTAACCTCTAAAAATGTTAAGAAAAGCTCAACTTTATAGTATTTCTATTTATTGCAAGCCTGCAAGGTATGAATACTGTGTATTTTAGAGTAAAGAACTTATCACAATCTGCAAACTTTCACCACCTTACAAAACACACAATGATTTTCATTTGCTTATAGGTCAAAAATAAAGACAAAGCATCATTATGAAGCGTTCCTTTCTGAGAAAAGAATAACACTCAGTGGTAAGTCAGCGACTGAACACACTCACATCAGATTGTGTCTGCAGGGAGTTCCACGTGCTCCTCCAACAGGAGCCTTCTGGTAACTATTCTCTCTCTCCTGTGTTTGAATGTAAAGTAATTATCAGCTCAGACTGATTCTGTGGGCATTTCATTTTTTCTGGGGCTTAAATGTGTTCACGCATTGTCAAATAAATAATAGAACAAAAAGATTTTCTGCATCAGATCAAGAGACGTAACTTTAATTACATGCTAAACAAGTTCCAAAATTACCCGAGTTTAGACTCTGACTTACTTTTTAGATCACAAAAACGTGTCCTCTCATATGCATATCCTTTTGCCTTTGTACATTATGAACATACAAATTGAACAACCAGCAGGACACTCTCTCCTGGCAGCACTTCCAGCACTAAATAGCTCATTAGCTCTTGGCCATAATCCCGTTGTACCCTCTCTGCTTTGCCAGACAACCAGAATGGCATCTCTAAATAAAGAAAGACAAAATCAGGCTTTTGGAGACAGTAGCTGTTTAATCACCTTCCCCCTCATCTGCTCCGTTCTCCTTTCATCTCTGTGGCCTGCCTTGTCCTGACTGATAGCCTGGTCAAACACCATGTAAACTTTATTCAGAGGGGAAAAGAACCAGAGTTTGAGTTTACTCATTGTAACCTCCACTTCTATATAACTCTGCCTCTGTAGGAGTGATCAATTATAGTGGGAGTTTTAAAGCTGGGAAATATGATAAATGAGCCTCCTTCTTTCCTCTCCCTCTTTCTGTTCTTTGTGCTGTATAGTTTTATAGAATGAGGTTAACTATCTGAAAGTACTCAGAATCTCAAGAACTTTAAAGTAAAGGGCTTTTTTCAAATGGCTGTCTTTTCATACTAGGAGTAACACCAGCTGACACCTCTTAATGCTTATTCTTCTGTTCATTTTAGTATTCTAAATGAGGCCTTGATGACAACAAACAGCTTTTGTTTCATTGTTTGGGTTGATAAAGCTTAAGAGTTGACCTGAGGACATTCATGTAACCAGCAGCCAGCTTTCAAACATCAAGAAAGATGTCAGATAATTCTGAGAAGAAAATATATCATAATAGTAAGAAAGACTTTAATAGCTTTTGAATTTAGCAGCTGTGTGTCTTAGCTCAAGTTCCATAGAATGCAATAGAACCTTTTCTTTCACCCATCCATCCATTTACCTCAGCTTATTCAAGGTAACAGGTCGAGGTTGGAACTCTGGACATCTTCCACAGAAACACTCTTTAATCCCAAGACGTTCTCAGGCCAGAGAGAAAATAGGATCCCTCCAGCTAATTCTGGGTCTACCCTGGAGATCTGCTCCCAGTGGGAAATGCCTAGAATCTAGTATTGGAACTCTTGCGATGAGCCAAATTTTGTTTGCACTAAAATGTAACTTTTCATATTTTTAGCTTGCAGGTTGAACATGTGAAGGCCATTTGGAGTGTTCAGAATCATAACCTTTTCCTGGTCTGGGAATGCAGCTATTGTTGCAAAGCTGGCCCTCCCCTCTGAATCATGCCAAAGGCTCCCACACAGACTGACTCCCAAACTGAGAAGGCAGATTCAGCCATCCGTTTCACCCTCCCTGGTGCTGTAAATCCAGCTGGAGGTACCAGCTCCCCCATGACACCCAGCTCAAAATCATATATCTTTTGTTTCTTTTCAAATGTGAGTCGAAGGTAAGGAGAGGCTAAAGGTCAAAGTCTCATTTTGGGCCTTGAGTGCATCAGACATCACAATAAGGAAAGCTAAAGATGCAATTTGACAGTAAACTGCAGTGGATTGGAAGATAAAAATGTAGACCAATCAGGATACAGAGAATCTCCGATGAGGACACAGTCTGATAGCATTACAAACAGTGACTGGTGGATAAGAATGATGTCTAGGTCATGAAAGGGATTCAGTAATTAATCAATCAAACCAATAACTAAACTTAGTTGACCGTTTGAACAGGCAAGCTGAATATATTTTTTCTCAGTGGGTGACTTTGGTAGCACACGGTATGCAGAGGTAGAAATCATCTTTTAAAAGGGCAACAGCATTATTTTACCCACAACGAGGAACAGGAAAAAAAAAAATCTCAATAGGACCTTTTCAGTAAAATAAAGGATTAAAAAAATTGTCTTTTCTCATTGACTTCTACTCATTTGCAGTGGTGGCTATGGTGACATTTTTTTGGGTGGGTGCATTTTTTGCAAGTCAGTTTTCAGATGTGCAAAATGTCATGTCACCACTAGGGCAGGGAACGAAGCAAAACATTTTCATCTGACTGAAAAATTTGCTGGTAAAAATCCCTACCTCCAGTTCACTAAAAATGTGGTGCAGTTTGAGCACACACAGTTTTGGTCTAATTATACACAACAAAGAGTAAAGAAACCATAAGGTCTTCATAAAACCTTAGAATATATCAATATAATCAGATACCATGTGATCTTGTCCCGTGCATTATGTTTATTATCATGTCTGATAGTTTTAATTTTGTCTGCTTCATGCCCCTATGTTTCTTCATGTTCATGTCCTACCCTGTGTTTAATTAGTTAATATGCCTCTGTTACTTACCCACAGGTGTGCCTTGTCTCCCTAATTGCCCTCCTCACGTATTTAAGCTCCCTTGTTTTGTCTCTCTGTCAGTTTGTCTGTTTTACCTCCTGTCCTGCCTGCTGTCTTAGTCTAGTCTAGTCTAGTCTAGTCTAGTCTAGTCAAGTAAAGTCCTGAGTTTAAATAAATCTTTCTAAGTTCATCCTTGGTCTGCTCCTCCATCTTACCTGCACCATTGGGTCCTGCTAAACCTCAGCCTTTACATTATGGTAAAGATTTTTGCGCCCGAAGCATGCACAGAAGACCCCAAAGAAACAGGAAGTACATCACATGACCTTTTAGTCGTGGTAAAAAAGTGAGAGAACATTTTATAACTATATGCAGATTAAACACAGATTGATATATAACAACAAAAAGTGTCTTTATGAAGTTATTTGTTGTGTGTAACAGACTTGAACAGATGCATTCCCAGTGTTCTCTGCAACCTTTACTTTGGTCATTGGACTCAGTTTACAACAACTCTGTTAACCCCTCATTTTATGATGTTTTATCTGCTGTCAAGCACTTTGTGTTGCTATGCAGGAAATGTGCTCTAAAGTTTGATTTTATTTTATTTGATCTTCCACCAAGAATTAAATTTAAATTCCAAAGATGGGGGCACACAACTTGAATACAGGGGTGGGGGTCTGGAGGTGGAGAAGAGGGGCTTGAACTGGCCATGATATCAACCCTACACCTAAAAACAGTCAGTATTCATTTAATATAGTGGAACATTGTTTATACTGTAGACAGTCAAAACTACAGGGCTCAAAACTGCCTTTAAATAAGTCCAGGGGACATGTCCTCCTTGCACCAGTCTGGTCGCACACCAGACAACACAGCCAGTCCAGTGGTGTACTGGTAACCAGTGATCAGCGCTGTGCTGGACTGGCGGTGGTCCGGTCTGGTTGTGCAGCTTGTGAAATGAGCTGCTCCTTTTAATTTGTACTTCCTGTAGCGGGGCTCTGATAAAGAGCACTCAAAAGGTGATGGCAGTGTCATAACAGCACAAACTTTCATCACTACCACCGACTGGTTTAGTGTTCGCATCCTTGCAGATGCTGCCCTGATCTGCATGTTGTTACCCTCCTTCATCCTCCTCATTCTAGTAAGCAAGACCCAGAGATACTTAAACTCCTTCACTTGAGGGACCTCTCCCAGACCCACCTGATTTCTGGTTGAGAAACATGGGCTCAGATTTGGAGGTGCTGATCCTGATTCACTGCTTCACACTTGGTGGTAAAACTTCAGCAAGAGCTGAAGGTTATTGAAGTTAAGTGAAGCTAACAAAAATCAGGGGAAAAGTTCATGCAATATAAGTAGACAAACAAGCTATTTCTTCCTTTAGCCCAACAGTGCTGGTGTTTTCTAGTCTATCCTCACAGCTGATTGTGATTTATGAACAACCCGATTCCTCTGAAGCCAACATAATTCATTCTTTTTATAATAAAAACACACCAATATGAGAACATTCTAATCAAAACATCATTAATGTAGCAGCAGGTGTCTTTTCTGCGGGGACTTCAAACAACAGAATTAATGCTCAAATGGTGAGTCATCCTGGTGCGTAGAGTGGGGATACTTTGGTCACCAATATAACAAAATGACACAACTTGAATAAAAAGCTGTGGGGGTCAGTCTCACAACATTTTCTCTCAGGTTCATTTGGAACACATGTATTTCAATGGCGTTGAATCGGCCATTGGGGGGAAATCATACTATATGGACAGAATTCAGAATATGACCTAAAAGTCAAACAAAAATCACAATCTAATGGGATGTTTCATCATTTACCTCTGCTCTGTGTGAATTAGAGAATAACTCATCTAGGGGACATGAGGCACATAAAGCTACTTGTACATATACCCCAAAAAACTTGAGCTACTAAACAGTTTCTTTTGCATCAGTACTTCCTGATTCCAGTCACATAGAATATCTCATTTATATCCGAGTTGTAAGACAGACAAAGGAGATGGAGGTTTTAGATACCATATGTCTGATAGAACCATTTACAGACTGTAAAACAGAAGAAAGCATCTGGCGAATGGGTTAGACGAGAACAGACAATAGTTTATCAAGGACACAAACCTTCCTAAGAGAGAAGACACTCCCTGGTCTCCATAATAAATCACTACAGATGAGAACGTAGCTTGTCCTTGGCATTTCAATTGTTTCAAAAGTAATCAAGCTCTACTAGCTTCTCTACGACAATTCCTCCTGAATAAAAATCACTCTGCAACTACATTTTTCCTCTTGAGGAGTTGAGCTTCTTGCCTTTTGGGTTTAATGTTTTATTTTAAATTCTTCTAACAATAACGACTTGACTGAATGTGTGATTGTAGACCAGGAGATTATTACTCAGTTCAATGTGCATTAGACATACCAGTCCATTGTAATTTCATGTTGTCAAACTTTCATTCACTCACTCATTATAAAATGTCACCAAAGCTGATCTGTCAATTAAAAGTAATCATTTGATCTGCCACAGAACAGCTTTGAAGCTGATTGATATGTTGATGACTTCAAATGTCTAATGAGCAAAACAGGCAGAAATGCAAATGAGAGCAGCTATTATAGGCTGAATGAAAACACCGTGATTACTCATTCTCTGATTACATTCAAAAAATTAAAAACTTTATTATGTCGTTTTTATAAAATTAGTCACAAGTTAATTGAACTGAGTAGAAAATTGTTTTAGATAAATTGTGTAGGGACAATAATTTAAAAGGGAAAAACGAGGAGCCCATGTGTCGATGACTGCTAGTTTTATAATTCACTGTCAGTGAAAGTCATTGTATAACAACCTTAAAGGCACACTCTGCAACTTTTTCATATTTTAAAACTTTTTCCTTGAGCCAGTATGTGCTAATATGACCCATTATAGGGTTAATGAAAAGTCACTCAGCCCCATCTGCTGCTTGTGTCCAGAATACTGCAGTTGCAACGTCAGAGTCTCAGGTCCGGTGCCCTGAAGTCTCACAAAGTCACGCATCTTGCGAGAAGAAGTAACGCTTTACGACAATCCATGTTTCCACCTCAAAACCTGCTCAGAACAGACGAGCTGAAGACACTGACATCATAGATATGAGCTAACAGATCTATTGTATCATGTTCATCATGGTGGAGCCTCCAAAGAAACAAAGAAAACCTTCATCTGATGATTGAAAACATGGACGCACAGCAAAAGGAGGGGTCACGTTTGTTTTTATGAGTGATTTAAAACGGACACTAGGGGGTGCTAAAACAAGCCATAACTGCCTCGTGTGCCTTTAAAACACAAACATTCTTAATTCATTATGAAAATAGTGCTTGTTTTAGATTGTTTAACATTGTGCAGAGACGTTTTCTGACTTCTTATTTGATTTAAAGGATTTTCTGGGTTCTGCTTTACATTTATAAACAAATATGTAGTTGATATTTGTAATTTGGTTTAATATGTTTATATAGCTTAGTGTTATGGGTTAATGTTTGTTGTTAAGTAAAGAAACAGATTTGGAGTTTTGTAACTAAACTTCTCTGGACTGGATTCATGAAACTATATTTAAACTCTCGACAACAAAGGACTTGCAACAACAAAAACAACACTCTAAAACACATTCATTTATCTCCTCATTAGTTTCTAATCACACATTGGGAAAGCTTGTAATTATGAAAACAGTGGAGCGACGAGTGCCAAAAGGCAACATCAGTGCTTTTATAAGCTGTGATATAAATGACAGAAAGTAAGAGACACAAAGAAATGTTTTTTTAGGAAGCCTTGGGCTCAGTTTGTTGCAGCACACAGAGATTAAAGCTTCAGTCTAATAATAGATGGCCTGTGGAACCGTTACCTTTCTCCTGCATCCCCTCACCCACATCACCTGATCCTGATAGGCACTCAGCCTCATTTGGTTCACACTCAGAATGTACTGTTATCTGGCTTTTTATTTTATTAAAAGCAAATTGTTGCCTAAAAACATTTTCTCAAACAAATTCAGATCCTTTGAAGCAGCAGCTTTTGTTGCCACTCCAGACTGAAGGACAGCTCTCTGAGACTCTGCTTTGTAAAAATCTCTAAGCAAGAAAACAATTTAATCACAAAAACGGTGGATAGGAGGACAGCTGGGCCATCACTTCAACTTTACACACCTGGTTTATGTTTGATAATTGTTGTTCATTCATCATTAGTTTCCCTCAGTTTATATTCAACCTGATTTTCTTTATGAAATGCCAATTTCTTGTCTGCCTAACCCTTCCTTGAGTTGCATTTTTTTCATATAATTTTGTCGGTTTATGTCTTCAAGTTGAATTCATTCCGTCTCTGCAGAGCCCTTTGTTGTGTTTTGTGTTATTTAAAGATGCTTGGACCTCACTGCCTTCTTGTCTCGTGTCCTTCACCTCAACTCAGCAAATACGTATATTCATAAGTTTTAGATATTAGATTTGTTTGTCCTTCATAAGATTACTTTGATAAATTTATGTGTGCAAAAAATACATGTTATTGCTATATTTAGATATCTTTATGCATGTTCTACTTATTAGCAATTAAAAATTCATTCAGTTTTCTACCTTTCAGTTGGTTCCCTATATTTAAGTTGGTCATCCTTTAAAGACAGTTGTCTCCACGGTGCCCCCAAAAATCTTATCATTAGTTATTTTGTCCACATATACTGAATATTTGTTTCATGGTCTTAAAAAGTCCAAACTTATCTCGTATTTGACTCACTTCAAACTTTCACTAAAACCAACAACCAGTTCATAAACTTGATTTATGGCTTGATGGCGTGATCCCCCCTCCCCCACCTCGTCATAGGCTGTGACCCTTCATCATGTTGTCACACCCTGTCAGAAGGAGAGGCCACACCGGACAGGATTAATGCTCAACATCATTCTCCTCCTGATACATTTTCCTCTGAGGAGCGCGCTGACACACCGAAACATTTTGTGCATAAGTGATTTCTCCACCGCTCATGAACTCACTTAATACACCAGGTAACCAGAGCAGGCAGCCAGCAGGGTTTTCATCCGCATCCCCAAAAGAAGTTTACTCGTCAAGATGTTTGACAGAGAGATATGGAAGTCACCGCTGGTCTGTCAGCAGCTTTACATGTGTGTGTGTTTGTGTGTGTGTGTGTGTGTGTTAGTCACTGAAAAAGAAAATTCTGCATTTCTACACAGTATAACTGAAACACACCAGAACAGGGACAACTGCATCACTTGATTATTCATAATAAGAGATTCAACTTTGCAATTTTTGTTCTTTTTTAGAGGCAAAAAAAAATGTTTTCAATAAAATTGCAATAAAAACATTCAAACATTCACACAAATTGTGCTATAATTAGCTCCTGTCATTACTTGATGTTGGACCTAAAATCTGCCTGAACGATAAATGAATGAATTTCACATTAAATCAGTGAATGTAGATAAGTCTTTATGCTTACTTTCCAGAGCTTTACTGTTTTCTTGACATAATGTCTCAGGTTGACTTGACATAGTAGAAACTAGGAGCTCTCCTCAGAGTCGGTGCTGTTTAGGTCAGACTCCATAAGATAAGAACGACGAGGGAGGTATTTTTGCAGGAACTCTTTTAGTGGCATAACTTGACAGGACTGTGAAAGCTGCAGGATGATCTGGCAACATGTGGATGCAGAAAGTCAGTATTTATGGAGGAGGATGATGATAAGCTTCAGCTGTTTTCTGAGGCTTGCACATGCAGTGTTGCCTCTGAAAGTAAAGACCTAGAATTGAAGGTGTTCCAGCCAGAGTTTGAAACTAAGAGCTGGGTTTTGCTCTCTTATGATAAACTGAGATTTAGTATTTAGAACTATTTTAGTACATTTTTGAAAAATAATGCAATAATGCAAGAACTTGTACAATCTATAGCATTTAGAATGGGTGTTGCAAAGGAACCCTCAGCTACCACAACAAACTTTAGGTCAACACATGCACAGAGTCAAAAACATTCTCACCCACCATCTACATTTTGACTGCAGATGATTGTAAATGCAAACTTCCTGCAGAGAACAGTTATGCATATTTTTATGAAAAGGGAAACATTTTAAACACGTTTTTAAAGTTTTAAAAAAAAGTTTTATAGTCCAAAACATTTTGCACATTTGTCCTTCCTGTGGATGCTTTGATATAACAGCATAAAGACGACCGTGTTACTAAGAATTCAGATGAAATCCTCAGGAAATTAAACCTTCCTCTCCTCCCTCATCAGAGATCTACGTGTTTGTACAGGAACTGGTACGTTTGAAATCTTCAAATTGGGTTGAAGTTGATTAAAACACTCTCTGCACCTTCAGTAACAACCATGTTTGATAAATCCTAAATGGAATATATTTATGGAATACTTTTACAATCAAGCACTCAAAGACTTTACACCTTCAGGCCACATGCTGACCAATCTCACACAGACATACAAACATGTTCAGGCTTTTCTTTCTATTCATACAGTGATTTTATTTCTCTCAGACTGAAACGATGTGTGTGTTATCATCATGGTTACACTATGATCTATTATAAGACAGGCAGCTAGATGTGGTTCTGTTTACCCAACCTCTCTGAATTGATTCTTTTTATTAGTTGAATATCAACCTATTTTAAGCAACTGTTTGACCAATTTAATTGTTTTTTTTTTCTACATCAACCTTTGATTTACTTTAATCCTTCTGCCGGACCTCAAATCAAACACTCCCGTTTTTATAACTGTTAATTTTTCCTCACTCTTTGGTTTTGTGATTGACTTTCCCTCCCACGGTTCTCCTGTGGCTCCCAGAAATGCTCCTGTCGATTTCAGGCTCTCCTGCAACTCTCTCTTTGTGCTCAGCTTGTACAGGTTCTTATGTTTAGTTGAATTTCATCTAAAAGCTTGACTCATGTGGGTCTGAATGAATAACAGGATGTGTGTGTGTTTTATTTAAATACTTTTGAGGAAGGCTTTGAACATTTTTATTTGGTTCTTTGACATTATTTTGAGTAAATAGAGGCATAAATTGTCCAAGGTTATCAAAACTGGAATCATAACAGCAAAATAAAGAAAACAAGCTTGGGGTTTTATAATATAATACTCAAGAGTTTCTTTTTAAAATTTCTTTAGTTATATCCTCACCCTTTCTAACTTGAGATTTTCTCTCACTTTTAAAAGAAATAAGTGGAATGACATGACATTTTGTTCAAGTTTACATTTTCGCACAGCTTTTTCATGCTGTTATAATCCTTGACCTCTTCTTAAATCAGCTGGTCTCTTAATTTCAGTTGCACTTTTCTAAAGTTTCCCTGTAGTTCGCCCTCGCTGTGGTCCCATTCTCCACTCCCCTTGTCATAAAATGAGTGCAGTGAAATCGGCTGGAGATAAACGATGGTAAAAGTCCATTAGTGAGTTCTGCCTCGTAGTAATTGCCTGTCATTAGCATCATCTCTGCACCAAGGTTCCGAGAATTCATCTATAACGTCATATTTCAAAGATGTGAACAGTGGCGGGAAGGGCAGGAGGAGTAAGCACAGCAAGGAGTGAGACAAGGGGGAGGATAAGTGAAGTATAGGTGACGAAAGGAAGATGTGAAGGACAAGGAGGGGGATGCTGCGCGGGAACGGAGAAGAGTGGAAAAATAGTTCAGGTTTGTTGTGAAAAGAGTCAAATAAGAAGGAGGAAGAGAGTTTATGTGAACGTGTGAGTCAGACTTCATCACGATCCCACTGGTTCCTCTGGGAACAACCGCCATTTGATCATTGGAAAACATTTTGGTTGCTCTAAAGAGACACCGTGTTCAGGTGTTTCTGAAACGGATCTGTATGTTCAGCAAAAACAACACCCACTGTCATATTTTTAAACCGTGATTTTACAAACTAACATTTTGCTGCCAAAGCAGTTGTTTTCTGCTTCCAGAAATCACATGGTCATTTGACACCAAAAGCATCACCTCTCATGCCTTTGAAAGACATCTGAGAGCTGCGAGGAAACAGACTGAAACTGTTCCGAGGACTGAGAGCAAGATGTGAGGAAATGAATAGAGAAAACTCTGATAGAGGACAAAAGGAAGGAAACGAGAGGTGGAGGAAAGGAAAAGGAGAATGAGTGGAGACAGTAATGGCCTCATTTGGATTCAGAAAGCAGGAGCGCCATTCTGAAGGAAGATTTGAACTTCCCTGTCATCTTTAATTTCCCTGAACAAACAGGGATGAGAGTGAACCGTGAGCATGTGTGTTTGCTTTCGTTTGGACGTACTTTTTCATTTTGTTGTTGCACGTCGAACAGCAGAAACTGGGAAAACTCTATAATCCTTGACATGGATTTGAAACTACAGTGGAAGAATTCCCAACCATTTTAGTTTTTGAGACAGAAAACTACAGTAACAAAGTCTTAAAGTTTGAGTATGAAAAATATTACCACAATATTAGAGTAGAGCCACAGCTCCTTCTCATCAAAAGGAGTCAGCAGAGGTGGGATCCTGTCACATTCCTCTGGAGGTTTTCCAGATACTTCTCACTGGAAGTGCTAGGGCAGAATTACTGTATATATGGCCTGCAAACACCTTAGGATCCCTCACTGGGTGGAGGGATGTCTGGGCTTCACACCTGGACCTAATGTATGGATGGATTACAATCACTGTTTTAAATATTAAAATGTTGCTGTTAGCTCATAACTTTAAAATGTGTTATGATTATTGTGGATCCTCTCCAGCTCACCCCACATTTTGCTTCATATTTTGCAGTTTCACCAAGTAAGCCATAAAAACAGAGCTTTCTAATAAAGAATAGTCAATTTCAGATCAAGTCATGCATTTCCTGTAGTTTTATTATCTGAGCAGAGTATTTTGTATGGCCAAGGTAGTCTGAATATTTCTTTACTTGTCTGCCTATAGGCACAGCGACAGGTGCCGAGGATTTCAGCAGCAACTTATTTCTGGTAGTGAGGCACAGCAGACAAGGCTTCTCCACTCTGTATTCACAGAAATGATTTGGCCAGCGAGAATAGAAAAACTCTGTCATGTAATGCCAACAAAAGTGGCACAATGCCAAAAAAATGTATGAAGAAGGTCAGCAAAGAAGTATGCACAAAAATAAACCAAGCTGCATGGACAAATACATGAGCAGACCTCAGTGAAGGAAAAAGTTTGAACGTCTATTTTGTCCTGCTCAACCTCAGCGCTCGAATAAATTATTCCTCAATCAAACCGCGACACCTCAAGGACTTCCATCTCATAAAGAATCATCATTACATGAAGTTAAGTTTGAAATGCAAACCTGAGTCAGAGCCCAAAGCTTCACTATCCTCACACAAACTTCTGGTGCCTTTCAAAACTGCTGAACTCTTGTAAACAACTCCTGAAGTGCCGTGAGACTGAACTCTATAACGTGTCCTTATTTTTGTTTCCAAATGCAGAAATGGAGAAAGTATGGAGGGATGACATTTTGAAATGCCAAAAGACTTTTGAAAATGACTAAATAGATTATTTGACAAGAACTGGGAAGGAACTGTGTATATATGGAATAATTAATTTATACAAACTGGAGATGCGTGTACCTAACTCCTATTCATAGAACTCACTATCTGAAAAATTATTTCATTTTATTAATATTTGCTTACATAGAAGTTTGATTAAAAGTAATCTGTGCAGCGCAGTAAACCATTGAATCTCTGAATATGATTTGAGGTATTTTATAGTTTTAGCGTGTAAAGATAAATATGACTCAGAACGTTTACATTTCATAGAGTCAGACGGATCAGTTGAGGTGACGCACACCAAACTGTTTCTTTTTTTTGTTCTGTTTACTGTA
Organism: Callopanchax toddi; assembly: GCA_006937965.1. NCBI lineage: Eukaryota > Metazoa > Chordata > Actinopteri > Cyprinodontiformes > Nothobranchiidae > Callopanchax > Callopanchax toddi. The sequence continues at coordinate 264,154 of SSNR01000060.1, read as the reverse complement.
AAGGATCTGATTCTTTCTTTACTTATTGAAGATGTTTCTGGGAAAACAAAACTGAAGCCATTATTGGGAGCACCGTTTCACAAAATAATCCACATTAGTTTCCATTAATTACCTGTTTCAAGGTGTCAAAACTAAGCTGTGTCACCCTTTTTTAATATGAAAAAGTATAAAGACAGAACTTCTAAAAATAATGTTAGATTTTACATGACTCTGCAAAATGTTTAGGCTGGAAAACATGGTGGAGAGAGTCAAAGTTTCTCTGTTGATGCTGTAATTTCATCAAATATTAAAGACTGTCATTTGTGGTACAACTGGTCCTGGCAGGAAGTCATAAAAGTAATAAAGTGCTCTCTCTGCTCTCAAATCTTTACATCAATTATTACTGATCAGTCAAAAGACTAAAGCTTTCAGTCAGTTTTTCTGAGTCTCACTGCTGGTTCTGAGGTTCAACAGAGGTAATGTTTTATAACTTCCTGGTTCCAGGCCCAAAAAGTGACAACTCAGCCGTCAGACCCTGAATGAAAGCAGCTTTATGAGTTAAGTATTTGTAATGGAACAGCTGGAGGGGTAATCAATGCTCTTGTGACATATTTGAGTAATGACAAAATATTTTCACCATTTTTAATGAATAAAAAGAAAACTACCTGACAGTTTCCTCTGTAAACGTCACTGTATTTTTAAGGACTGAATTACAGCATAATATTGTTTTTTAAATCAGCCTATTTCTGTTATCATTCTGTTTCAAATACATGTTACATACAATAACATATAAGTTGGTTTTGTTTTGTGATGCTTCAGCAGAATTATGATTGTTTTCAATAACCCAGTAATACCTAATGTTTTGGTGTGTGTGTGTGTGTGTGTGGGTATGTGTGTGCATAGGTTTTCATTCTGTGCTGCCTTGTGATAGACTGGCAACCTGCACAAAGAATCTGTGACCAAGTCTTTATGAAGTCGGGATGAACTGTTGTCAATCAAACTGTTTTCACATGCTATTGGATAGCACTAGGACCAATCAGAGCCATTTAGCAACAACCAGTATCAGCTGGTAGATTACATTTTTACTGTAGCCGTCGGCAAAGTGGCCAATATATCCTCTTTCAAAATAAAAGACTTAAGTGCCTCTATCTGTTCGTGTCTTAAAAAAAAGCCAAAATCTAAATTGTCCAAAGTTGACAAAGCCGTTTTAAGGTTAAGGGTTCAATTTTCTGTCAGAGTAACCAAAATGACAGAAAAACATATAAATGATGTCAGATTTTGGTGGTGCCCCCTCAGTGACAGGCTTTTGTAGCCCTAAAGGGAAAACTGGGAGCTTTTTTCTACGAGGAACCTTGATCAGAAATCTGTTTTTCCAGACCTTAATCAAATAAACCAGGAAAGAAATGAATGAAGGAATACAAACTAGCAAACCTGTCACGATGTCAGAAGCAAGAGACTCTAAGATGCTGTCTGGATTCTGAACAGGGAGTGAAAAGGTTTATAGACAACAGGAGCTGTGATTATGTCACAGCAGGAGGTGGAGCACTGAAGATCTGTGGAGAAGGAGAGGGAGGTTAGTGGAGGCTTGGAGGATGTTTTTAAAGATGTTTTTTTGATGTTATTGCTCTCACTGTTTTGTTTTCTGAACTGGTTTAGAGGAGAACAAAGGATCCAGTGAATTTAAGGAGCCAAAAAAGGAAGTGTCAAGGGAGAGACGACAAGCCAGTGAGTTCAGGGGAGAAGAAGGGTTGGTGAGGCAGGGTGAGGAACAGGGATTGTTTCCAGGAGCTGGTTGAACTGAGTTTTCCAAGAGCAGAATTTAAAGACGGAACATTTTCCTTGATACAACACTGAAATTTGCCCCAGCCTTTCACTGGAATGATTAAAACAGTGCAACCTGTTGAATCAGAAAGCGAGGTGATGGAAGCACGCAGCACAGAGCGAGAGGAATCCAAAATCAAAACAGCTGTCATGTTTGTTTACTCCAGCATCACGAGAGGTTTCAGGAGATTTCAGACCTGGGAATGTTCGTTAGTGAAGTTGGATCATGTGTGGTGTGTTGTCTTTACCACACACTGCAGGACCAAAACTGGAAAATATGTGATTTTTTTTTTATCACCATGTGTGGGGTCTCTCATGTTTTGGAAATCTTCTGACAGTTTAAAATCCTACCATGAGAACCAGGTCTAAGAGAAGAGGGAGAACGAAGGACAAGAAAATGGGGGAAAATGAAGTAAAAGTTTTGGTTTTCACTTTAAAACATCCCTGTTTGGGATGCTTCTAAATGTAATCTGTATTCTACCCTAGTGAGAGCAGAGAAGAGCCAATCTATTACATTTCTTCTGGTGTTGAAAATCTGATGGAATGAAAACCTGTAAAAGAAAAAACATTATCTTGAGCAACGCTGTCCTGACGCACATCTACTGATAAATGATCAACCATGTTCGCCAACAAGTGTTTACACAGCACTCACCTTTCTACAGAGTTTATGAGAAATCTCATTGTCCTACAATAATCTGAATTAAACTCGATTTGAGGGACATAAATACCAGCTCCTTGACATTAATTGGGGACTTTAAAATGTACAATTTCCACCATTGTATTTAGTACAAAGGCCAATCAATGAGTATAAAAAATATAAGAGAAAACACTAATTAGAGTGTGTTTTAAATCATAGCCTGCCTCTTGTTTAGAGAAGGTACAGTGTGCTCTGTGGAGGCGCTGCTGTGAATGAAAAGGGTCTGCAGCCATTGTTTGAGCTCAGCAGAGGCCCCACACCACAAACGAGTGATAAGATTGTTAATTGAAAAATGTTGTGCTTTGTCCCAGTTTTGTGCATTTTCAATAGTATTTCTTGTACTTCTGATTACTTCAGCAGATTAGCTCTAAAGGGAGTTGCTCAGTTACACTGGAGAACCGAAATCCTGGTCTGTAGCTGCAAATTTGTCTGAATCCTGTTCTGCTTCTGTGCACGACTTGTGCAAATGTAATCGTGATAAGTACCTCTCCAGGTTGCCTGTTCTTTGGCTTGTCTTGCACAGAGTAGCCTACAAGTACACATAATTGGCATTAAGTGGAAAGCATGGTGCACATTATGAGAACAAGTTTCCTGTTGGCTTGAGCCATTCATTGGATTCTAATCCTAGCAATCAGGATGGATTTTCATTTAGAATCATTCCCTAAATTGTTGCAGAGGGACTTCAATTAATGGAATCCAGACAAATCATGATTTATTGTAAGAAATGTGGAAAAATATTGTAAAAATGAAAATAAAATAATCACAGAGGTAAAGAAATTACCACCATTCCTGATTATCATCTCAAATAATTCCTATTTAGTGACACCTCTTCAGAATCCATCCCTTTACAAACTCAGTATGTCGATAAACTTCTCTTAGAGTGACGGCTGCTTTATTTGGAGTCTATTATTCTAATCAAGCACATTTAATTGTGCAGCTGAATACTTGGACATTTTCAGCTCCCTGGTTTAGAATCACAGAACATTTGGTGCTTGGCATCAATATTTCATGTTTTGCTTGGTTTTGTCACTCGATGCTGAAAACGCCATGGCTGACTTCATTATTATTCTAGCAATAACTATACGTTTACACCATGGCAGAAACAATCCTGGCTTAAAAATGTGTCCGTGTGAAAAAAGACAGGGTTTTAGTGAAGCAGCACAGAAGATTTTCCTCACTTTCTTCCTTATTTGGAAGACTTGAGATGCTTATAAGGATTGGAATACACATGAACGTACAAAGCTCCTCTAGCTTACAGGCACGGTCCATTTGCCTGCTGGGGAGGCATGCACTTGTGGAATTGATGTGGGAGTGCAGAGCTGTTGGTTGTTGCCTGCCTCTGCCATTAAAACCTGCCAGATAAATGCACTGGTAGACAGCTCCATGGACACCTCCTGGTGGGCTGCATGGAAGTCACAGTCCATATGGCTCACACTCATCCTTTATTCTCTCAGTATCTGCAAAGTATTACAAGTTAAAACTGCTGACTCCTGCACAACCACAGGAAATTATTTCTTCCTTATTTTTCTTGTTTAGGCGTCTGATAGTCATTTTTGGTGTAAATCCAACCACCTTTGCAGCACCTTCCTCTCCCAGAGTGTAATGAAAGATGTTGAGTCATTCTCCAGCACACACTGGTAAGAAGAATTTAAAACAGAAGTTATGAGCCCAGCAGATTTTACCCTCCTTATAAATTAGTCATCCTTTTATTAATGCTAGCTACATTTGCAGGCCTACATATTTAGATGCTGCCACCAGCTCTGGCTTCTTCTTCTTAAATTATGAAGAAAGGAGAGCTTTCCATGTGAAGTCCACCTCCGTCTTTTGTCACACACCAGTCAGCAAAGCTCCTCCTTCTCCCTCCTATATAAAGACTCATCTTTGGTGGAGATCAAACCAACCACCACCTGCAAATTCCACCATACAATTGCCAGGATTCAATACAATAAATGTATTATGATCTTTTATGGAACAAAACAGATGCCTGGATTTTTTTTTCTAAATTCACATGTACAGAAACTAAACGGATGCTCATTTGGCGTGAAAGGCAGTGCAAAGAGAACATGATAGGTGCTGAGAACAATTGAGGAAAATCAGGGTTGGAATTCATCCCAGGAATTCTTTTGTCATCATGTCAATGCATGGCACTGGGATTCTACATATGGGGTTATTTAACCTTTCATTTAGGTCCAGCTTCAGTTCCTGTCCTGAGCCACATGGGCTACAGCACCGCTCCATCTTTCTCTCTTGACTGAGTCCATGCATCCATTAGGCGCTGTGCATGGATATCAGTAAGTGAGCACAGAGTGCTGAGAGCAAAGGTAGACGAGGCCATTCAGGGATGGCGATGTGCAGTGAATACTTATCCAATCATCCTTCCTCCTGGATTTCAAAACAGGCAGCCGCTTTCAATATTCCCCCCACCTTTTAAAAAGGAAGAAACCTCAGAGAAGATCCAGCTGTTTCATGTATTTTTTTCTTAATAGCCTTTGATAGAGATGAAAACAAACATAGCAGTGAGGTTTGAAACAGAGCTGAGGAGGGTTTGATCAATATTTTGGTTAATCCAGTGTGAGCAGCATGCATAAACTGGGCCTGATCACATTCAGCTCTGATTGTTTGTCGTTGTGAAACATCACTTGCGTGCTTTGAGAGATGCTGAGATTTGGTTTGTTAATGAATCAACGTGTTCAGTCTGTCTAATAATTACTCTGTGGTTCCTAGCATTAAGAAAAGTGGGACTGAAACCCCAAAATGAATACTGTGAGAGTTTGCCCCGACAGCAGAGGCTCTTATGAGGGTGTGATAGACAGAATGAGGGATTTGAATTCAAGGCGACAGTCACAGTTACTTGGCCTTGGGGCAGCTATTGTTTTGCTGCTTTATGCGCAGGATGAAAATAAGCTAAGGGCTAAAATGTGTGTAATCCTTATTAACACAAAAAGCTGCATTTAAGTCAGGGTCCCACAAGTCCAAGTTCTTTATAAATATTTATTGATTCTATTATTTTCTCCTAGTATTCAGTGGCAAAGACTAATTAGTAAAAGCTGAAAGTCCTAAAGCTGCTGACCTCCAGCAGTCTCTCTTATTGAGTTAGAAGATTTTTCCAAAGTAGGTTGATAAGAACTGCATTTAAGGTGATGTAATCAAATAACAAAATAGGTTTATTAATATTATTTATATGAAAGGTATTTAGATAATAATCACTTGCTAACTTTCTGATCACACTCTTTTTCAGGTTGTCTATTAAATGCCATTTTTATTAATGAATATTGGTATTACACAGTTAGTTTTTTGTAGTTTTTTATGTGACTTTTGAAAAACAATTATGTATTACTATCATATGTTGACAAAGTACCACATAGTGCTTAATTACTTTGAATGACTTCTGTTCTTGTTGTTTTTGGTGCTAATTGTAAATAAAATAACTTTAAAATTCAGACTTCATTTACAGAATTAAAGATCTAGTGTAAACTTTTCAGGTATTGGTTTTTGTGTTGTTAAATAAATTATAATTAGGGTTTATTATAAAAAAACAGAATTCAGATGAGGTTACTTTTTTCTAATACATTTGATATTATGTCAGACTCGTGTATCTCTATGTAATGTAGTTTATTAAATGTGTTTATAAGTTTTTTTTTCTAAACCAGTCCAGGGTGCAGAAGGCAGTCACCTAAATTGTTGCACACTTGAAAAAAAAAGTCCTTATTTTGCATTGAATATAATTTTTTACACAAATCAACTAAAACATGGATAAATGGTTCAGTTCTGCACCTTTGTCATCACTCATAACTGGTTGGTTTTTTGTGACTTGCCTCAAAAAAAGGTTCAAAATGGTCACATTGATAATGCCCTCTGCAAAACAAGCAATGTTTAACATTTTTTAAAAATCTGCAACCTTTTCATATGGAGGACAAAGACACATTTGCCTTAAAGCAATGCTGGAGTGTCGTCAGGGTTTTGGGAACATTCCTGGAGGTTCACTCACCAGGCAGTCGGTGTTTCAGATTGTGAAAATAAAAAATAAATCTTGTTTTCAGATCACTGATGAAGGATTGTGTCCTGCGTTGAAAAATATTCACAACAATAGTGAGCACAATAATGTTAGTACAACAAAATGTGGCTTTTATTATCACACAAATTAAAGGTTTGCTGTTATTTTTTTTAAAGGTGATTAATTTAAACCATGAGTTTAACCCTATAACTTACAGCTAAACCAAACACACCATCCACTCTGTTTCAGGGACATTTTTATAGAGAATGACTGAGATGAGAATATTATGCAAAATGTTTAATTATGAAATGAAGCATACATTGCAATAATATGCCTTTGATTAAAATGAAAGCGGGCAGAATGACGGCTGACAGGATGGATCATGTATACTTCTTAATGGTTTTGAAATTGAACGCCGTGCTTTAAAATTCCCGGCAGCAGTTCGCCGCTGAGTTGTGTTCGCTGCCTCACGCGCTCAGCTGTTGCACACAAACACGCAAATGAACACGGGCTTGGACTGTGATGCCATCGTCTCCTTAATTGAGTGTGAAATGTAACTTGTTTCCTGCTGTGAGTGTGTGGATCAGCCCAGATGAAAAATAAGCATCTCCAGGTCCACGTGTTGGCGTGGCTGTGTTGTAATGTGTTTGTGTAAATGGGTTATCATTATGTGTTCTGTTCTGTCAGTGGGAACGTCTCTGTCTCCTGACACCTACTGACCTCTAAGTACACCAGAGGATACGTTTCCCTCTAAACTCTCATTAACCACACACTGAAACCAATGAGGCAGCTTTTCTGGATTTTCTTTCTTTTTTTTTGTAGCAACTTCTTCTTCATACAGCTGAGCTCAACTTTAGTCATAGCAAAGCCTTCATGTAAACAGGAGATTCTAAATATCTGATTGATTTAATGTATCCCTGCTTTAATAAAAAAAAAAGAAGAAAAAAAGCAAAACATTAAAAATAAAGCCAATTAGAACGTTTTTTGTACTCTTGGATTTTGTTTATTTATATACCAAGTAACTTTAAGGCAGTTGTTTTTATTTGGCACATGGAAAGTTTTGTCTCTTAAAGTGAATCATGAACACACATATTTCATATTTTTCTTTACAACCTCAAAATCACTGGATGTTGCATTTAAAGGTGCTAAACTGAGCACAACCTCTTAAGAGATGTCTTTTATTTCTTATCATTTTGGAGTGTGAGGTCATCTTGTTTTGCTGTTCAGGGGAAACTGTTCTATAGGTATGTAGGCAGGCAGGTTGGATATAATAGACGTGAAGATGAGAAGTTGTTAAAAAACACAGAAAAAGTATAAATTCAGTTTTTGATTTGCACTTCAAAATATAAGCTTATTTTGGCAGAAGTCCTTGGAAGATACATTTTTTTAAAATGACTGCATTTCTGTTTTTGTTTTAAACTATAAAACGTGGAGTTTCAAGCTGATGAGAAGTGAAGCATCTTCAAAAACAAGTAAAAAATTCATTAACCTCTTAGAACCAGCATGTTCTGGATGACTGAGAATCCAAACCAAAATACTGTAAAATAATGTAAGAATGACAAAATCCCAAGAAAAGTTGCAGCTTAGTTTAGATTTCCACACTTTTAATTTTGATTTGGCAAAACTTCTCAGATGAGGAGTGAAACATCTTCAAACCCAAGAAAATTTTTCTAGTTACTTCTTATTTTCTTCTAGAATTGCTCAGTTACATCAATATTTCAATCCTATCACATCTATGTTTAGTTAGTTCTCTCTCTCTTCTGTCTAAATCACCTGTTTTTCATATTTTATGCCAAAACTTAGACTTTGCAACAGTATTTTGGTCACCACATTGTTTAGATTTTCCTTTCTGTTCACCCTCCTCATGTAGAAACCTGCACTTCTTCTCTTTGAACTTTCATTTCCTTTCCTGTTTATCACCTGTAATTGGGTCCAGCCATTTACTACACTGCTAAGTATAAACCATTAGACCTTTTAGCTAATAAACAGGAGGAGGTCTCCATTACACTTTTGCACACACGGCTTTCTGCTGCCAGAACTGGAACCTGGACATATGCAAACCTGGTTTTCCAATACATTTATTTATAGTAAAATTGCTTAAATGACTGGAGTAAAAAGCAACATATTTGCAATAATGTACAATAATGGATTGCACTGAAGTTTTGCTCAGATGATCTCATTTTCCCAGTGAAAAGCCCGAATGAATAAAACGAGCCATTTTACCAAAACCCACAGTTGCATCCTAAAGAAATTTCATCCGGTGCCAGCTCTCTTTGTCCAAGTAATGCTTTTGCAGCAAAAGACAGAGCTGTCTTATTCTGTTGATGCATATTTTTGGTTGCTGTGGCCTGAGGGCATCTGTTCAGATGGAAATAGTTCAGCACCATGGAGAGTTCCTGCACAGCTCGTTCTTTCCATCTTGAGAGAGATCAAAAGGCAACATAATGCCAGTAAATGGAAGATAGCAAGGAAACAGCCGGCAGTGGCAAACAGAGCTTATAAGTCACACTTTGTGGTATTGAGTGTCTTGTCTTTAGAAGGGAAAGTGTTGCCATACTTTAGTGTCAAGAGGAGGGAAAATGCTTATTAAGGTTAGCAACTTGAACAGTAATGATCTTTCCTTTAGCCTCCTGCTTAGGAGACAGCTTGATGTCAGCCTGCAGGTGCCTGGAAATAAGCAGCCTTTTCCTGAATGTCTTAATGAGGTTTCACCGCAAAGATCTGCATCAAAAAAAAAAAAAAAAGCAGTCCAGTTTGTAAGTCTTAAAACAATGGAAGCTAAATGTGTTTCTAAAGAAAACGTGTTAATAATAGACTTTTGGCTCGAGGATTTTCACAACAGAACAAAACAGGAAAATCGTCCTCCTAGAAGTTTCTAGTTTTGACAGGTTTTAGTAAAAGTGTGTGTTGCTGAGAGATGAGTCCGCAGTGAGCTGCAGGTTCACTCGTCTCCTTCATTTCATATCCTGAAAGGAAGCTTTTGTGAGCGGGATCTGTCTGCATCTGATTACCCGCTGGCTTAATTGATCTAATTATTGAACTCTGCTTGTGGATGCTTTGTGTTTATCCAGTCAGGCAAAGTCTTTAAGATAAGGACATGCCTCTTATCGTTCATTTCTCTTTCCTTTCTTTTTTTTTCTCCAGCAGTTTAGCAACGAACTATTTAGTCGCAGCATGCCGTTATCAGGTTTAATTGTGCAATTTAGAGGAGGCTGAGGTGGTAAATGCACTGTGTTGCCAGCCTTTTAATTTCAGCCTTTGCAACAGCTACATTTAACACAGAAGGACTTTAATGATAAACACAGCCAAACTTCTCAGGTATGATATCAACAAAGGGAAAAGGTGTTGGAAAGTTCTAAAAAAGAAGAAGAATTTCACAGTGACGAGTTGGAATCCAAATGGATTCAATTTTCAATGACATATTGTTTTCATGCTGCTACATGGATGATACAAACAACATCCCTCTTGGTGAAATGTTTATATTTATCACTAGAATACCCCCCCCCCAAGCCCATGCTGTAAGGGATGTGAGGATAACAGTGAGTCTCAGCAGGCAATGAGCCACTTTGTTGATCTGACTCATATCCAGAATCTAGAATAAAGAATGAGGAACGAAGGCGCAAACAGACCAAAAAGGAAAAAGTCAGACATCGTCTCCTTATACCAACAGCATGCTCGGAAACGAGATGATAATATTGTTCACAGATTATCATCTATTCATCCATCCTGCACAGATTATCAGTGGATGCTAAGCATATGACTGCACTCACAGCGAGAACTTAATCACATTCGGATCCACTTTTTATTACTTACGTTTCCTCTTCTCGCTGTTATTTTGTCTTAAGATGATAATAAATCAAAGGGTATGATTCATAACACCATTTATAACTTTTAAGTACAGCCTCACAGCAGATTTCTGATCATTTTCTTTTTTCCCCCTTCCTTCCCCGCCTTTGATTGCCGCAGCTTTTATTTCTCACTGTCAATCACTTCTATTTCACTCTAAGAAGTCATTTATATTAGTGCACCCACCCATTCATCACCACTCCTGTCATCTTATGTATAACTTCATTGTATGGCAATTATCTCAGGGACTTGGAGGCTGGAGCTCGATGGTTTCCAGGGTTGTGCACAGGAACAGAGAGAGTCTGCCTCTGACCCACTTCAGGACTTGCCTGGTTAACCATCATCTCTTCCTCAGATAAAGTTGAAATAAAGCTAAAAATAGGCAGCAATTAACTCACGGCAATTATGTAATTGAACAAAATGAAGCTAAATACATATAGAGCCATAACGACTGCCTCACACTCAAAAAGATGTGATTTTCCTGACTTTTGTTGACATGAATAACCCATTAGCTCTGTAATCTGGCATTTTCAGAGCAGCGCCATCAATATGCATAGTACAGTTACTCTCCCCTCCCATCGAATTAACTACTCTATGTTTTATCCAATTGTTTCTATTAATCTCTTCTTCATATAATCAGTAGCAAAACAAATCCATGTCAACGCCCCGTGAATTAATTTAGAAATATGCTCAACAAACATAAAGCAACGTAGGAATCAACATGCTGTTAAGATGATGTTTCAACTGTAAGATTAGAGCAAGATGGACGCCCAGTGCCGGTTTCAGTGTGGAGAGCTGAGTAAAAAAGACGGCAAGATCCCTAAAAAGAGAGAAGCAAAATGAAAAGAAAAGAGTAATGCTTGTTTTTGAAGCTGTCATTTCAGGGTTGCATGCATCCTGGTTTTTTCTGTTCCATCTTTGCTGTATTATAGTAATCTTTAAACATTGTCTGGTCAGTGTGTGCTCGGGTTCAATAGAAACTGCAAAACTATTTCCATCTAGAAGAGTTGATTAGAGGACGGGAGGAGAGGAGCTGAAATGGAAGAGCAGAGAAAAGAAGGAGGCGACGTGCTTCCTGGCAGAGACTTGTGTGATCTTTTGCTGCTCAGTTGTGGTTTTTGATCCATTAGTCGACTCACAATGGTTGAAGCAGACAGACAGCTGGGTGCAGGAGTTGCCCAGCTGTGCTCTCCGTCTCTGTCCTCTCTGTTCCTGTGTGTACTCATCAAACTGCCTTTATGTTGTGAGAACAGAAATGTCAAAGAACATATTGTACCAAGTAACAGGGTGGCCTAAAGTGAATATAAAATATATAGAAATGTGTGTATAGATGCATTCTTGCTATTACAGGGCTTCATTTATGTAAACTTTATAGTTTTATATAGATTTTAAACATCTGTTGTTGTTTTTTTTTGTTTTAATCTCCAATAATTGACCACTTGAAATAAATGGATTACTGCAACTTTCTCAGTTCAGTCAACCGACACCAGAGACCTCTATTTGTCTCTATATGCTCTGCTAAATGTCATCTCAGATTGATTGTTCTTTAAATCATACACAAGCAGCAAAGAGCAGTGGTGAATGGTCACCATGCAGCTGTTTGCTCTATTTTTCTCTCATCTTTTTTCTTTGTTTGACTCAATAAAAGAAAAGCTAATTAAACTGATCCTTTGAAACTGCAATTTTAAAAGAGTGAAACTGCAGTGGTCCTGTGCTGTTTTTGAAAACAAACAAAAAAAGAGTAAAATGTTGAATTTTCAGGCTTATTTTAACCTAACCTCCTGAGCTGTGATGCTATCTTTGTATGCAGCTTCTTGTTTTAGATTTGAGGTCCGTGCTGGATTAACACCTCATTAACACCACACGCAGCGCGAAGGATTTGGGGTCCGCAATCAATACAAGTGAACTTCAGTGCAGTCCTTTAGATGCAAAAAGCGTGCAGCCCTCAGAGAGGATGCTATTTGTAGTTGTATGATAATTGGTTTGAGGTTAGCTTAAGTCAGAGGGAGGGCTACAAGATGAGACTTTACCAAAACAAAGACAAAATGAGGAAAAAATAAATGAAATCAACCAGACCTAATAGTGACCCAAACAATTGTGCAAAACCTCCCAGAAAACCACAAACCGGTGGATTTGTTGATCATCAAGAGGATTTTATTAAATATAAATCCAACTGCAGAGACGCAGACATGTTTGGATCTTAAACAGGTCATAAAAGCAGGAACCTGATTTCTTACATATAAATATTTACTGTCTATCATTTCACCTGAATTTAAGAATAATAATTTCATAAATTTTCATATATAACTGTTTTTTAAATATGTACTTATTTCATTAAAAAAAAAAACAACGAGACAAAACAGAAAACAAGGAAAAACAAAGCAATACAATTTGAATGAAAAGGGTCAGGAGGAAGAAAATATCTTATATTATCCTCCTCTACTTAGGAAAGAAAACAAACAATACTTTCGTTTTCCACTTTCACCTGAACATTTGTAATCACATTCCTGTTCGACAGTCACAGACAACAACTTAACTTTGAATTAGCTTTGTACGTTTGTTAAATTTTCCACTCCACAAAATCATGAAACGTCAATATTTTATATTTGCTAAATAACAGGTTAGAAGGGTAAGGGTAGCTGGCTTTTAAACTGTCACTAGGTGTGTGTGAATGATTATGTGTCTGTCTCTACCTGTGTCTCCGTAATGGGCTGGCGACCTGTAAATCTGTAAATGTTGTACCCTAACCCAGTGACTGCTGGAGACGGGGACCATACTGCACAGGGAGAAGCAGGGAAAAAGAAAAGTAACCATTAGTTAAGTCAAAATATTCTTAAAATATAAAAAAATATCTATTCAGTCTAAGGGACATTTTTCATCCTGAATAGAAGGTTTGAAGCACATTAAATTGAAGATCTGAAGCTCAGAGGTCATCAAATTCACTGTTTTACCATTTCCTCTCTGACACCTGTTGGCACATTAATAATTTTCTGGTTAGGAATATTGATTTTTCTTCCACTGAGTGACAATCCAGTCAGCATATTAAAAAACACAGAACTCTGACTTGACGGGATGTGCATTTTATATCCAGGGAACCTTTTGCAGTTCTTCTGCTAATTTTGTGTTTGAAAGTAAAAAATAAAATAAGTCCAAGTTAAAAACTCTAGTCTTTGATTTTAAAACATCACACGTTCCAGGTGGATAACGTGTCCAGTTTAGGAATTTATCAAGCTCTTTTGTCTCTTCTCACATTTCAGTCAGGATACATTTAGGACAAAGACAGCTAACACTAACTCTATAAGCAGATAAATAAAGATTTATTTCCAAAGCTCCTTAAGGATAAAACAATATAGTTGAACAATAAAATCAGTTTTAGGCTATTATTTGTCTAGAAGGATTTACTGCTTCCCTGAGGTTGTGTGTCTCATGAACTCTGACCTTTAAGCTGTCCCCTGCAGTTTGTTGACTACAATTTGTTTTAAGGTGTTTATCATTGACTTTTGGCTTTTTATTTATTTTAGGTGAGTCTGAGTAACACTTTGTTGTTCTCTCTTGTCTCTAAAACACTGTTAAATGACTATAAAGACTGAATCAAAATTAAAATAATAACATCCTTTCAGTCAAGAACAGCTGATGGAAAGTTGGACTCAGATACTATTTACTTATTGGCTCTCTGATCACCAAAGAATGAATAAATAAATGAATAAACGGATAAAAAAATATACAATATATAAATAAATGAAGAAAGAAAGAAAAAAATAGAAAGACAGAAAACAACATTATAAGAATAATCTGATGGGATATGGATGATTAAAGTTCCATCAGTGTTATCAGAGAATTGACCCATAAGCAGTGACCGGCTGCCCTGCTGAGCTCTGATTGTTTCCTGCAGCTCCCAGGTGTGACTGCGTGTGAGAATCTGGCTTTATTATAATTATCACTCCAACATCGTACAGCTAAGCAGCAGCGTGCAGGATCAAGTTCAGAACACAAACCTCAAATCATTCCATCTCTCTAATTCCTTCTCTTGTTTTGACATTTGAAAATAAACAGACATTTCCTGAATGCAGAGCAGTGATTATGGAATCTTACATTTTCGACGTGTGAAATATGAGAAAACAAAAAACAATGGGGTTTTTCCTCATGCATGTACAAATTCACAAGTGAGAATTTATGAATGGAGGTGTAATCACCCAAGCACTGAATTAGCTCACTCGTTTGCAATGGTTATAAACCATAAATTATATGGTTATAAACCTAATTTATTCTGGACCATAACAATAGTTTATGGCAATGAGGCCATGCTCAGTCACTCGTTGGCTACTTACCATCTGCTCCAGCTCCCCCAGCCAGAGCAGGATCGATGGTTGTAAATATCATCGGTAAGTGAATAGGGTACTTTGATTTCAAGATATGGGGGAGGAATATAAAACTTAACCTTAATTAGGTAAACACGATCGTCACAAGCAAAGAAAGAAATAAAACAAGCCCAAGGATATTATTTCCTTCAGTTCAATGCTCAACAGAAAAAAATCCAAGAGTTTTAATAATCTTTTTGACAAACATACGAAGAGTCTTTATTTTTAGGTGTTTTTATTTCTGTTTCTAGTCCTACATCATTACTTTACATCTTTATAGAGCATGGCTGATTTTTGTTTGATCTATTCCAGTCCAGTCTTTGTTTGTTGGCCATTTCAAAACTATTATTGTTTATTTAGCTGCTTACTGTAATATAGATCTATGAATCATTCAAGAATTAAAACAGCACTTAGTCTCAGAGGATGAAGGAGCGTTGTGCCAACATTTTAATTGTATCTCAAGGCACTTTATTTGCACCAATTTTAAAATATATATACGTCCTTAACACGATGTGTTCAGTTACACCTATGGGTTAGAAAGATGTAAATGAGTAATTTAGCTCCACTGAGGTGATCACCCAAAACACTGTTAGCTGAAGACTTGATGTCTCGTGTCTTCAAAATAAAAAAGAAAAATTTGACATCTGGAATTTTAAAAAAAGCCACACCTAAAGAGAAATCTATAGGGCAGATGAACAGTAAATGAAAGTCTTGTCCTAAAACGATAATAATAATAAAACACCTCAAAACGACCTGACGCCTGACCTGGGAGGTGCATCGCTCCATCTGCCTCCTGCCAAGTTTCGGACTAATTGCTCTTCAGGAATCACCTTGTTAGTGCAAACACACTAATTTACACTTTGTCAGACTGTATTATCGTTGGTATTTTTATAGATGCAGTAAAAAAAGTGTTGTGAAAGTCTGCTTATACACCATGTAAAGAAACCATCTAAAATAGGCGCTAACTTGTGCATGTAGACACAACACTGCTTCAGCCCACAAATTAGCTCCTTTTAAACCCTTGACTGATTCATAGGTTGACGTTAAATAGCATAACAAATTAAAAAGACTGGACAGAAAATGAGTTTCACTCACAACAATGTGGAAAAACCTAGAAAAAAGCCAACATTTCTACACTATATGAGCAATCTTTATCCAGCCAAGCACAACCTCAGCCAGCTGTCTCTGTTAAAGTACAACTGTGATTTTTAATCTGCAGCTATAACAGCCTCCACTTTTCTCAATAAAAGCTTCACGAGAGTAGAGCGGGGGTTGCCCTGTGATGCTGAGGTATGCTGTCAGGATGAGGATCTTCATCCCACAGGTGTCAGATGAGGTTGAGCTCAGAGCCCTCAGTCGGCCTGCAGGCCTCCATAACTCAGGGAGCTTTACTGTCGTCCATTTGTTTTGTGTAATTTCTGCTTTTGTTCCCTTTGGATCCCTCTTTTGTCACTGTCCTCTTTAGCTCATTGATTTTTATGAACATGTCTTCAAGCACAGGTCCCTCAAGGTCCAATCACAGAATTTAGACCTGGCTGAAAACTTTTAACTTATTATTTTTTTAACTATTTTGTGTTTCTCTAAAATCAGAGTCGCTCAAAAACAACAAAATGACACAGTAGCTAATGAAAGAAACACTTTTTAATTACAGTTAATGCATCAGTTTTCTACCTTGATGTGAATTATGATTAAGGATTAAGGTCACACCAACATAACTTTGGTTTAATGCTAACTTTCTGGCATAAACACCAATAGTTTCATTAGTTTTCTTATTTGTTTTTGACTGGAGTCGATATCAGCTCAGATTTTTATTGTTCGATTAGATCAGCTGTCAATGCTTGAGTCTCGTTTAATTATAAAGTAAAACAAATCCACAGCAGTATTTATTACAGAGAATGTTATTAGCTGAAGAATCAGTTCAAAGCTGTAACTCAGAACTTCACTGACTGCGTGTCACTGTGGGGTTTGTGGCATTAGTCAAGCAACAAGAAAGCCACTTTCTTCATGTTTAAACCATTGATCATACCCTGCACACACCCTTCAGATGCTAGAAATAAAACACTAGATTCAGTATAAATCCAACAATAGTTGTAGATCTAAGTTCCTGCATGAGGTTCTTAGTTTTGTGTTCCTGGATGTTGCAGCTTACACGGAATCCTTTGTTTTGTTGCGTTGCCTCTTTTCCTTAAACCTTGTAGCATCGGATCTTGTTTTCCTCAGGCAGAGAGAGCTGCTGTGGTGTCTGGATGTCAGACTCAATAATCTTTACCTCACTCCTCTCTGTCAGTCACATCTGTTGCTTGTGAAGGAAAACAGAGAGGGAGCCGCAGAGCGAATGGTACACAATGAATCTCCTCAGATCTGTAGTTTGATCTACAGGGAAGATAGTGGGTTCCGGATGGGACCTCTGGAGCGAGAAAAAAGCCCAGGCCTGGGGCTCTTTCTGAGGTTTCCACACACAAGTTGTTTGAAAGAGAGGAGGACCCTTTTCCCTATTGCAAAAACAAAAAAGAGAGAGAAAGGGGAGAGGCTCCAAGTAATGTGGAGGTTAGAGGAAAGAGCATAAATATTCTATTTGTTTTATTACAAAAAAAAATACTACAAGTGGTCCCTTCCCCACCGTTTTACCACTTTAGCTTTAAGTTAAAGGTTATTGTTTAGATATTGTAGATAAATAATAGCCACTCAGGTATGAACAACCCCATCTAGTGGTAATACATCTCAGGAAGTGAGAGCTCATTTAGAAAGAAAAAGAACAACACTGTAAAATCAAATGGGATACATTTACACACAAACTGCACGGCAACCTGAGAAAGGATTGTTGTTGGAAATAATGACCTCCCTCTCGCTTACCAGATGGTGAAGAAAGCCATTTTGTTTACCTACATGTATTTGTGTGTGTGTGTGTGTGTGTGTGTGTGTGTGTGTGTGTGTGTGTTTTGTGGCTCAAATCAGATAAATGGAGCTAATTGCTTGCCAGTGTCCCCAGTGTGTTCGTGTTGTTGTTACGGCTGATTAGCTCAATGAATCCAAATAATTGAAAACATGTATACATGGTTACACTGCAGCACAGTTCAGGGTTTCAGGACCACTGAGGATTAGTTTTGTGTGGGAGATGAAGGAAGAGCTACGTTCTCAACAGTTCAGACTCTTTCCAGAGCAGCTGTGTCCAGATCAGGATCGTAGAGGGCTGTTTACGAGCTGGAAGTGCTAACAACCACACGCCATACACTGACCTCTTCGTTATGTTACACTTTTACTGCATATCTATTTTTATAAGCTTGATTTGAACATGATTTTCCTCATTTTGCTACTAAAAAGAGGTGTGAAAACAGATTTATTTATTATAATCCACCATCAAAAGGTGAAAGATCGCCTAATCAACATCAGCAAACAATAAAAAGGTTAAAACTCAGTCAATTTAGGAGACAAACTACAATTTGTAGCTTAAACTAATACATGCTCTGAGTGCAAACTTATCACACGTATTTGTTTAAAACTTTCCCATTAACTGTTGAGGCAACCATGTTTGATTTGTTGCAAAATGTCTCATGAACCACTGAACATATTTTAAAGACATTTTCAGAACATGGTTATTAAATCAACATCTACAGTTATTTAGGCTTCCATCAATCCAGTTCAAAGTGGCCAGCTGTCACTACTAAATTATCCTAAACTTAGTCACCTTTACAGATATTAATCTAATATTTGGTGCCATTTTAGCAAAAATTAATCTCCAGATGAGACAGAGGACACACACGTTGGGAAACGTACAACAAACCAACAACAACTAAAACCACCTACAAAATCTAAATGCCCATGTGTGCTTTGGGTATATCTGTTAGTACTAGCACTAGTTGAAGTGCTGTATTCCATTCCTCCATGTACTTTTACTTGATTATTTAAGCACTGGTTTTTCATCAGCAGGACTGGTGTGTTTTGCACCAGGCAGTCACTGGTGATACCTTCCTGCTGCCGTTACTGATAAATGAATATGGCAGAGAAATTGTCCAGGAAAAGCAATTCCTCAGGCGTCACGACAATTCTCGCCCTCATATTTCACATCCATTGTGGAAGCAAAGGGAAAACTGTGACTGCTTTTGCTGCAAGATACTGAGACCCCCACCTGGTGTTTTGTGTTAAGCTACAGTAACCTTTTTGCTACCCCCTCTGCTCCAGATGGATATGTGCAGGAATCTGTCACTGCATTATATACATTCTTATGAATGTTTGCAGGTGAGAGAAACAGAAAGATGGAAAAAGAAGAGGGGGATGCGGACAGAGGGAAGCCTCGAACGCTTCCATTATCTCAAGAGTTCAGTTGCAGCAGACTCATCCGTCTGTTTCACTCCCTACGATTTGTCTGCATGTTGGAGGTTAGGAGTACTTTGCATGAAGATTAAGTGTGCTCTGTGAGAGCTCTGCCCCTTAAGAAAGACTGATGGGATACTTTTATAGACACCTGACCTTTGAGCTGAGAATAAGAAAAACTTCGGTTCACGCAGAGTGATGCTAGGGAGACCGGCCGATGTCGGTGAGACTCAAAAAATGATGGATTTTGTATAAAAAAAAATCAATGAACTTAGACTTAAACTCACATATTGTAGAGGCACTTAAGCACTGAACTTAAATGTTTACCTCATTTTTACCCCTGAGCCCAAACAGAGACAGAACCCAGGCTGTACAACAAAATGTTTTATGCTGTTCGGACTAATCAGCTGCAGGGCTGAATGTAGATGAGCCACCCTCCTCTTTAATAATTATGAAGTAAGTAATTGATTCTCACCAGCAGCCGGTAACTCAGAGGTCAGAGGAAGTTACACAGCAGCAGGGGTTTAGAGGCGGGAATGTTTTAGTTGGACCCAAAGGAGCAGTAAACAGTTTACTGCTTTTTCATTTCCTTTTTAAAGAGGTAAGAAAAACTGAGGTGTAAATATGAATGTATAAATGTGAAAATCAAAATTCAACAGCGTGCAAAAGAATGTGATTTGATAAAACAATAAAAGAGCACGAACTGCTTAACCGCCTCCAGGGACAGTTGTAAAAAGAATCACTAGAAAGTGTTAAGCTTAATGAACAAACTATGTCAGTCACATCATTCTGGAGGTTTTTTTTAATCATTTGACTCATTTGTGCCTTTTTTAAAGGCTTTTTTGTTTCTTTTGTTCTGTTTTCTGTATTTTTGAATAATTCTGCCTGGAGGAAGTCATATACAGCCAGTTTTACACAACTAGACTTTTGTTGAATTAACAAAATATAAAGTCCTGATCGGATTTTTAAAGTAACAACTTCTTTAAGCTGTTTCAGATCTATAACACAATGCATTACAGGTTGATGAGTTACCATGGTGATGTGGTCAGACTTAAAAAGAGACGCCTTAATGACCTTATAACTCTGTTTTCATACATCTAACCCTCATCTGTAACATTTATCCTGATGCCTTTAACTCTATCAGTGAAAACACCAATTTTCAAATGTTTTATTACAGAGGATATTCCCAAATTTTTCATGTAATAAAAACAACAACTGGTTGTCTTCTATTGTGTGATTTTTGCAGTGAATAAAAAAAAAGAAATTTGCATTTTCATCTTTATTTTTCATCAACATCTGGTGTGCTTTAAAAATCTTTTAGCTCACTCCTTGGTTTGTTTGCCAGCTCCTTGCAGGTCTTATGATGCCAGCATTGCCTTTTTCTGTACATGTTTTTATATCTGTATTGTGTGTGTGTGTGTGTGTGTGTGTGTGCGCGCATGTGTGTGTGTGTCTCTGCCTGGGCGCTCGCTCAGCCTCCAATCATCTCCTGATCTGCAATCAGTCTGCACACCTGAAACCTTTCTGCTAATCAAGTGCTGCAGTATATCCTTACTGACTTCTGAACACCCCACCTCAGTATATCACATCAGCCACCTTTAGATTGGTTTCTGTGTTTATTTTTTGCTTTCAGCAGACAGTCTGGACTTGGTTCCAGGACCAGAACACGCTCAGCCAAACCGAGTCTGTTGAACTGCCCGTCAGTCTCCTGTGTTCTGACTCCTTTGGCTGCATCACTTGTTCACCGGAGCCGGTCGCCGTCTCCCTCAAAGCTGCAGGTAAATCATCATTCAGCTGAAAAAGGTTGTAATAAATCATTCTCTCCTGCATTCAGATCTGAGTCATTCGTCCTGCTTTTGGGTCTCTTTATAACTGTGTGATGCATCAGGGCACAATAGACTTCTGCAACACAAAAATAAACTGTGAAATGAGTGTTGGTTTGAGTAGGACTGGATGGAGGAAGTGAACCGCTGTACAATTTGACCACCTTGTGCTTTATGTGTCATTTGATGTTATGATAAAGTAATTTTGTGAATGTAAGAAAAAGACAGAGAAATATGTGACCAAGGTCCTGAAATATGAGTTTGAAATTAAATGAAAGCTCTTCCTCTAACAATGGGAAAAATGTTCAATTTGGCTAAAAGAAAGTAGTAAAAAAAATGGTAAAACATTTTTGAGAAAGTTTAAACAAAATCTCGCCCACACCATTACGCCACCAGCAGCCTGAATGTGTTTTCGTGTTGTTGATGCCATATTCTGACCTGACCATCTAAATGTTGCAGATGAAACTGAGACTCATCAAAACAGACGGTATTTTTTAATCTCCTAGGACAGAGGTGCTTAAATTACAAACCGTGATGGGCCATATGACAAGCATGGAGAAGTGGTTTGATGTTGTTGATTGGCTAAGACCACAGAACTGATCCTTAAGCAAAAGAAACTGGGGCGGCCATGTGTCAGGAGGGCAGGATAGTGGTCCACTGACAGCAAGGTGAGAAATGGTTTGATCCCCGCCCCAGCAGGACATGTGTCAAAGTATCCTTGGCCAAGATGCTGAACCCCATAAGGCTGCTGTGTTGTTTTGAGCTGCTGTTTTCTTTCTAACATATAGAACCAGTTTTCAATGCTCCTCTGACATCATCAAGGCATTTACATTCACATTTCCTTCCCCCATTCTGATGCTGGCTTTGAACAAGACGCCTAAATGTGGCTGATTGGCTCTTTTAGCCACATGCAACTGAACAGGTGAACCTAAAGCAGCAGGTCAGAGTATTTTAGGAGAGTATACCTGCGGCTGTGTTTCATTCTTTAAGTTTTTGTTCTCTCTG
The DNA here is from genome assembly GCA_006937965.1 of Callopanchax toddi. Lineage (NCBI taxonomy): Eukaryota > Metazoa > Chordata > Actinopteri > Cyprinodontiformes > Nothobranchiidae > Callopanchax > Callopanchax toddi. The sequence goes on along the minus strand of SSNR01000060.1, from coordinate 242,320 downwards.
CCTCTTTTACTCACCAGTCGCTTCCTCTCTCACTTGCATCAACTATAAAATAACGGACACCGGAAATCATGTTGAAAACGGAGCGATAACCTGCTGCTCTGAAACTCCGCAAATGAATTCTGCGCCTCGATAAAGGACGAGAAAAATGAACAAATCAGGATGCTGACCCTAAGACTGAAGCCTCTCCTCCACCCTGCCCCACCAGCACCACCACCTCCTCCTCCTCCTCTCTCTCTCTCTGTGACTCTCTCTCCCCTCTTCTCTCTGTCCTACTCATAAATCTATTGGTCGTGGTCTCGCCTTCATATCCAGCGCTTTGCTGATCAGACTGCAGTTGTGTGTTTTTTGGGGGAAGTTGCTGTCGGCTCCCAGCGGAAGGCTTTCCTCTCTCTCTCTCTCTATCTCCCTCTCTCCTCCGGCGGCTGGACAGTGGAATTATGATCAGAGCTGACCCAGCCTCTAACAGCCTGTCCTGAATCGAATTTCTGCTTCACGCCGAACCAACCCGAACCGACCATGGAGACTGGAGTCCGCATCCTCCTGGCTTTCCTCGTCCACCAGGTAAGACGGATCAGCTTGTGTGAAGAGTGCGTGTGCGCGCGCGCGCGCTTTGATTCCAGTGTGTTGTATTTCTTTCATGACGCTGATATGAGGGCTTGTCAAGTTTACCGGTCCACCTGCGTTCCACCGGATCTGCGCCTCGTCACAGCAAGTTTATCCCCCCTCCGCTAGTCGAGTCCCGCACGGTTTCTTTTCTTTTTTATTTATTTTTTTCTTGTCAGTTTGGAGCAGAGAGTGTCGGCTTGGCAATGGATGTGCGGCACTTTCGGAATGCCTCTCACATTTTGTCCAGAAAAGAGTGAGAACGAGGGAGGGAAGGGAGGAGGGGGAGGAGGGGGTTCTCCTCGTGTCTGTGTGCAAATCACGGCTCCAGCTCTTGTCTCGAGCCGCATCTACATTCAGCTCAGCCAACTTGAGCGATTCTTTGGGTTTGTGAGATGTGCGTGCGTGCGTGCGTGCGCGCGTGTGCGCACGGGCGCATGGAGGAGAGAAGAGGGAAAACTGCGGCTGGAGGGAGTCACAGAGGCTGAGGACCAACTTGGTCGCTCTGCTCTGTTATTTATAGGATTTCTCCGAGTGCTTTTTGGAGAAATTTAATAAAACCACGTGACGCGTCCGCTCGCCTGTTTGATCTGACTTTAATATGAGATCAGAACAGCTGTCTGTGCCGTCAGGGTTTAAAAATTCTCATAAATGGAAAAAAGGGGAGAGAGAGAGCACAAAAAGCTCCAGATTTCCATGCTTCTGTCTTATTGAGTCACACTTTGGCAGAAATATCCTCACAGCGTTTGCAAAACTTCACCTGCCTTTAGTTCTAATTTAGGATGGAACCGATGCACCTTCATAGAATCACATTTACAGATTTCATGTATATCAGTTGTATTTTTGTATATAGATGATGCTGCAAAAGGTTTCAGCTAATTCTGAAATATCTTGGTTATTTCTACGCATCAACAGTGGCAGAGCCCTGAAGCGTGGCAGGCAAACAGCTCATTTGGTAAACTCTGTATTGTGTCTCTCTCTTTCTCATCCTCTCCCTCATCCATTGAATTGAGAGACAGCAGACAGCTCAGCTCATTTGGAGTTTCCTGCTTTGACCTGTGTAGGTTTCAGTGCACACTTCCTGCTGTGGATTACTCACTTTTAATTGGCTGAGCACCGGGTTCATTCCACGTTGTAGTTAAATCCTCTGATCCGCTGCAATCATGATTCAGGCTAATAGTGCCTCTAAAGAAATTATTTAATTCCCTGTTTTATTGATTAGAACCTGGACTCATGCACCAACACAACACACATCTTGGGGAGGGTGGGGGCTATTTATTAGGTGGATTCATTCACTACCCAGAGGAAATTCTGAGCAACTTGTAAAATGTCCTGAAAAACAAGTGGAATGTCTGAACGTGGAGCTTAAATCCAATAAATGCAAAGCAGAAAGGCAGATCTGAGAGCAAATTTACTGGACGGGTTTGCTGACGAATGATTGGATGAATATTTTTTTCTGATTGGGCCATCATACAGATGATCATGTCTCTCAAAAATAGCCAATTAAAAATGACGAAACACTCAAACCATTAGATTGAAATCTTCTGATCAGCTTCACAGACTTATCTAAACAGATTGATTCTATCTTACTCATCGTGCACCCTGAAATTGTGAACCTGTCATCTCCCCTTGTTGAATCACAAGAACATCATATCTTTACCATATTGTGTGTGGGCTCAAATGAGGTTTTCTCATGTAAAGATGTTTAGGTAGGCAGCCAAGTGCCTCTGCAAAACAAGATGCCATCTTGTGACCACAGCAGCTGCGATGAAACAGATTGATCTTCCAACCCACGAGTACTCACGCATCATGCAAGTTATTTTTAAACATCATCTTTTTTTTTAAATCTCAATTTGAGTATATTTTTAGTTTTGGGTAATTTGATCTAAACATCTGCTGAAGAACTCAGATCAGCCTTTATTGTACTACAGTGGATGTGTCTAGGACCGCATTTTGGCATGATGACACACATTTGGCAGCCAAGTGTGTATTACCAGCCACACTGTCACAGCTGGTAATAAGCTGTCCCACTTACCTTCCTCCCACCATGCCAGAGCACACATGGGCACCACCAGCAGCCCCCTCCTCCATTATAAATCCCTGTTTTCCAAACAGATCAGACTCTCCAGGTGGAGCCATGATTCAGAAGAAGCACAGCACAGCTGGGAGTTGCAGGTGCAAAGGATTTCTCTCCCATCCGTATCTTCCTTCCCCCCTCATTGCAGTTCCTCCTCTTCATCTTTTTGTGTTTTTGTCTCAGATGAAGATGGTTTGTTAAATTGGATTTGGGAGCAGAGCCATGCGTTAACCACACCTCTTATCACCTGGCAAGCCTTCTTCTAGTCATCTCACCCTTTCAGCACAGTTTGTCACGTGCATTCACCAATCACAGCATCACAATCATGTGTTTGAGAACGTACCAGCACTCAGCTTTCCAAAAGCAGGCATCAACAGTGCTTTAAAGTCTTTGAATCTGTGGATTCAGACTTTGGCGTCTCCTTGGAGATCTCTGAAAAGCAGCTTTTATTTTACTGCACTCCTCCACATGGATTATAAAACCCTACGTCTGACACTCATTAACCACTAGACTCCCTTCTGTTTGGCATCTCTTAACAACTTCCTCATCACCTCTCCATCCTCGCTTAAAACACGTCTGCCCTATAAGGGGGAGCTCTCAGCACTCAGTTCCTACCGAAGCTTCAGCCATCTTCCACCCAGCTCATGTCATAAGACATCACAAACATCACTGACAGAGTTTCCACCTGAGAATCAGACTTCCATCGAACTGCTGTTCTCAGACACCTTCAGAGCCATCCAGCTTTCAGATGCTTCAAAGAAACCATCCTTTAGAGACTTGCCTCATGCTCTTCCTCAACATACTGGAATTGTTTTGAAGCACATCATGTTGGTTATCAACTGTTTCTTATGCAGATTCATCTCTCACAATCATCACATCTTCAACATGCATGCTTCCGTCACACATAAATATTAAATGTATACCAACGTCTTTCTTGTTCCTCTTTATCTTTTGATCACCTGTTTTTGAAGGGCCAAGACACTGGTAAAATTCTAATCAGACATCTTTGCAGAAACCTTTAATTTTCTGGAACATCTATTCATGCCTTTTGTTTCCAACCCACATCCACTGCATCCAGAATCCAACCAGAGGCTTGGACCAGTTCATATGGCGTACAGGCATTCAACCCAGAACACCATTGGGGTCTTAAGCTAGTCAGGTTATTTGGCCATAGAGGAATTTCCCCATTTTGAGTCTTCTCTCAACCATAAGACTTTCTAACCTTCAAATCCATGCCTTCATCCATAACTCCAAATAAATGAGTAAACTCTGTTTTTTGTAGCATGGTTCCTGTTAATGAACATGCTTTTGTTTTAACTCCCTTCTAGATATGCTCAATAATGAAGAAAAAAATTATAATCACAATTATTTTGATCACTATTAAAATCACGATTGTTTAACATGTTTTCCTCTCATAAATGATTGTATATTTTAATCAGAAACATTCAGAACTTTATATTTGTTCCTCGGTAGGATTTGTCTTTAAAGCACTGAAAATTTAAAGCAGAAGTTTCCTGACTATTTAAAACCTGAAATATCCAGAGATCACATTGTTAGGAGATTGCAGTTACCAGTTTATGTCAGTGGGTGGCAGAGTTGTACTGTTTAGTGGTGACAGACAGACGGCGCTGCTGAGTGCTTAATAAAACAGAGAAAAGCTGCTGTGAAAGCTGCCCGAATGGGGAAGGGGAACACATAAAAAGAGCTTTTTTCAGGAGTGTCGACAACTGCAAATAGAAGTTGATCATAGTTGAAAATAATGGAGGTGTGTGTCCTTGTTCTTGTGCTGACTTTTAAAAACTCCACCACAAAACGAGTTTAGCCTCAAAAGAGGCAAAAGTGTGCATCATCAGAAGGAAAGCCAAAATAAAACTAAGCAGCAGAATGTGATGAAATGATATTAATATTGATAATTGTTTGTCATCAATTACATTGTTTTTGTCATCCTTTGGAGCCAATGTCAAAACCAAAGTACAAATGTGATTGTTGCACAGCTGAACTCATCTCCTACATCCTCCCAACCTGTCAGAGTAGTTTAGCTTAGCTTCACCTGACTTAATCCACCAGTTCCATTTGTCTCCCAGAGTTCTCTGTACATATTTCCTCACTGAACTCTCTCTTTCTCATCAGGAGAGGATGACATTTATACTCGGTTTAAATTCTGGGCTGGCACCTGGGTGTGTCTGCTGGAAGATTTGCTGTCGTGGACGTTTATGGATGCAGTGACCAACAGATTGTTAAAGTTCCTGTTTAAGCCACTGCAGGCACAGAAAGAGGCAGATAGAGAGAGGAGGGAGGTCATTGTCTCTATAGGAAACATGTTTTAGTTGTGCTGCTGAAGACAGAGGGTTGCTATGGCGTCCTGTTACTCATAAAGAGGCTGACCTTCACTGTGCCACATGCATACACAACAACACACGTGTTTACACACACACACAACTGACAACCATACTTTTTACTCTTTATTCAGTTCAGAAGCCAGTTCATTGACCTCGCTCTATTAAAGAAAAAAAAAGGGACGACTGCTCTGTGTTTCAGTGCAGTTTGTTATTCAGCACAGCAACAGGTGGGGGTGGGAACGACCCCTCACACACATTCGATACACAATGTTTCTGTTTCATTTCTTTCTTGAGTCATACACATTACCAGATATTTGTAACTCATTAAAGGTTTCCATATCACCGTCCTCTCAGGAGGATAATGAGGGATGTTCAATCTGCATGCACTTTCTTGTGCTCTCCTCCTTATGAGCAGTACAGATGGAGCCTGTCATGTCCATCATTGGGGACAATCAATTATCCTTTCAAAAGCAGACCTGAAGCTAGCCTCCTCAGGAAAGTTTCTGCATGTAGAGTCTCTTTTCAGACCTGCCACCACTCTGCCACTGAGGTCTGTTTCAGTGATGGACTTTTTATAATAGAGTCTGGTTAAAGAGCAACGTATGACAAGCTACAAAGTCTAATGATGACACTAATGAGGAGTGCCAGTCATCAGTGAAGGGTGGTTTCTTGCTCTCTTTCTTCACCCTGTCTCTCATTCTAATCCTTCCCATCACTTCCTGGCCCTTTTCTAATTCTGTCGTCTCCTCTCAGAGCACTGCATGATGTTTCATCTCCCAACAGTCGAGCCACCAAAATGCAGGGTTATGTCTGTATTTCAGGGGGCTGCGAAAAAAGAAAAGGTGCATTGTTTTAGTTGGATCACAAAGAAATGGCAAATAAGATATTTATTTGCGATTTCTTATATAGTCACATAGGAAGTAACTGAGACAGTCGTTACCTCACATTTCTGGCACTTCTGAGTCACTGACACCAAATTAAGGATTTAAGACAAGTTCCAGATGCATACAATGACTTTGAAACTATTTCGAGAAACAATTTATCCATCAAACATGTTTAAATTTGTTCAAAATTTCAGCAACATGAAAGCAAGGCCCTTGCCACTTTGTTTAATTTAGTTTAACTGCTTCTTCCTACAATGGTTGTGGGGAGCTGGCGCCTGTCTCGTGTGGCCACCGTACGAGGGTTATAGAACACCCTTTAAAGTCCATCACATGGTCACACATATGGACAAACAAGACAGACAACCACTCACCCCTATAGTGAATATTTAGAGTAGGTAATTAACATAACATGTATGTTTTTGGTCTGTGGAAGGAAGCTGGAGTATAACTGGAGAAACCCCACTCATGCATGAGGAGAACATACAACCACAAGTCACATGGCTGCAGCCTGGTGCTGCAAGGCAACAGTGCTACCAACTGCACCACCATGCAGCCCTGCAACTTATGCAATGCAATTGAAAACTCTTGCAAAATACATTTAGGAAACTCCTGTGTGAATGCCATTTGCAATTTGTCCCAAACATTTGCAGCCCTGTGAGACACTGCCTTTATAAGTTTAGACATGTTGCAGAGTTTGCAAGTTTAGAGAGACAGAAAAATAAAGTATGAAATGGTTCAAGTGAACACATCCTGATTCCAATCTTGACTTTGAAGTCTAAATGTTTTCTTGTGTTTCTGTGGCTCCAACAATCAGATGGCAAATAGCTTTTCTAGTTTGGAGCTTTGGGGGTTTCAGTCGCCCTCACATTCTACTTATCTGTGCTGTTTCCTATGTGAAAGCACACAACACGCCACAGTGTGGGGTGCTGAAGTGCTCTTTGGAGATATTTTTTGGACTCTGCTGTTATTGACAGGAAACTCTAAAAGCTTCCAGTAAATAAAACCAACATGTGTGCATCTGACCAAACACACACACACATACACACAATCAAATCTAGACTAAATTGCACACTGACTGATGCATGTGTGTGCACAACTTTTCACTGAGTCTTAACTTGTAAAAGGAGAGTATAAAAACAGAAAGATAGTTTTTTTATTTACCACTATGCTCCCCTGTGACTCTGCTTGAGCAGCACTGAAATGTAAAGGGCTAGAAGGTCAAACACTATCTAAACTCCACTGAAGGAGGGTGTGACCTTTGATGGAAACACAGTCTTCTTCAATCTTCTTTCCCTTAACGTTGCCACTGCAATCTCCAGAGGAAGGGAGTGGATGCGTAGAGGATGAAGAGAGGGAGGATGAGGTATAGCGCTACTGAGAACAGTAATTAAAGTAAATATGTCCCCTTCGCGCTCCATTAGAATCTGCCTGCATTTGATATAAGTGGCCTAATTATGCAAAACACCAATGGACATTGCGTGGTTTAATCGTGAAATGTGCCAAGAAGGGACAAAAAAAAAGTCTGTGTCCTAGGAGAGTAGATTAATGGCTTATTTGCGAGCAGAGGGAGAAACCAACGCGATCAGACACACAAAAAACAGCCTCAGTAACCATGTGTGAAGGACACAGCCATACAATGTGATGCTGTCCCTCCAGTTCATCACGCTTTCATCTCAGTTTGCTCTACTCTTGTCAATTTAGTGGTCAGACAAGCAGATAAACAAGCACACAGATAAAATGGGTTTCAGGCAGACAAAGAGCCATACGCATGCAGGTCAAGATAACCGACGTAAGAAAAGCAGATCTGCTGCAGAAAGCTACATACAAAAATTTAAGTGTGTAATAAAAAAAACAAGATATGGCTCACACTTCTCCCTTCAGATTCTCCATCTCTATTCCCAACGCCTCCTCCTACTCGCCTATCATTCGCTCTAACACCCTCTGTAACACATTAAAGATATTCATGAGGTTTCCACCATCTCTTTTTGTCTGCCTCTTCTTTACACACTCGCAAACATCCAAACATGACATCTCCTCTCTTTTCCCATCACAGACACACCATCACGAGCATGAGGCTGTGCTTGGCAGGACTGAGGCGCGGGTTTCCTTTTTCAGGCGTGATTGCGATAACTCCTCTCTATTGCCACAAAGCGTGTGAAGCCACCACTAGCACAGTGGGAGTATTCATGTAAAAGGCTGGTACTGCAAGGTCCCTTTTCTTCCATGATAGTAGCAGGCTATCATACTCCAAGTTGCATTAGCCTTTCAGTGAGTAGCGCTCAGTTGTTGCGCTTTTTTGTTAAGGTAATAAATGTGTTGCAGGCCATTCTCGACTGATGAATACGAGCCACTTACTATAGGTCAGTGAATAGCCAGTGTTTCATCACCAACTGCGTTGTTAATTGTATCCACAGGGTCAAAAGTGATGGTGGTGATTTCTGTCTGCTGCACTTAATCTATTTTTCATGAGTATTTCAAGGAAAGTTCCTCCCTGGTGTTTTTTTTCTTTCTAGTGACAGTTCCAGTTATTGCATAGCATCACTGGCCCATTAGGATGCTATAGTGGAAGGTGAGAAGTCACACTCTAATATAATGTGCTGAACTGTATCCAGTGCAGTCAGATTTAGTGTTTTTGTGTGGATGTTGCAGAGGTAACACTATAAATGGGCTTCTCCCAGTTCTGCCCTTATATTAATTGCACTTATCAAACTAAATGGAGCAGCGGGGAAGGAAATTAACAATGCTAACAGTGATCTGCTGTGCTCAATAAATACCTTGGGGCAAGAACACTCTCGATTTTAAGCTGACCTAGCTCTAGTTAAGCTTTACACATAAATTCAGATAAACACTAAAATGAGCGCTGATGAGTTCTTGCTTTTCCTCCTCCCCAAAATTCTTAGAATTTAATAAAGTTCAGAAATCTCTGGGCACATCTTAACAGCCCACCATTATCTTATGTGATAAATGGCTCGCTGTATGCTTACCCTCGCAATATCTATAAATTAGTCTACCTCTGGCTCACAGTTATAGTTTTTCCCTGCTCAGAATGAGTAGATGGAAAAGTGGTAGCTCGCTTCAATTAACCTTTGATTTTTCCCCTTAACCCTTGTTTTAGACGGGAAAACTCTCCAAGGAAGGTGCTGTAGTTCAGACAGAGTTTGGTTCATGAGTTGCAAAACTATTACAGTACTTGCATAAATCTCATTATTGATACTTATATAGATATATAGCCAAATCTATTAGCCAATTTTCAGCAACATTTCTAATGAAATTCCACTTTGTAATTTACTTTATATAGACCCCCTGTCAGAGTAAGTATTATTCTACGTTTCAGAAGTATTTGTGAATTTTACAGTACAGTCTGAGTTTTATATCACAGCATAATTGTATCAAAAACTTGCATCATACTTCTAACTTGTGAATTAAATTGCGCACACACATTGCAAACAAGCACACAGTGTTCATGCCAGTGAATTCTCATTAGAAAATCCCCTCATTTCTCACTTCCTAATCCTTTGTCATTGTTGAATTGTCCTCTGTAATATGCACTGGCAATTGTTTTGAAAAAATCATTTGCCAGTTGTTGATCTCAAGGTTGATGTCTTTCCAAAAGGAGAAACCCGAGATGAAATGTTTGTTTTGAAAATCACAGCAGCCATAAAGGCTACATGCGACGTTAGAGTTAAGTCCCAGTTACAGTAACTTATGAAGCATAGGACGTGTTTCTTTCTTTTTAAGCACCAGCTGTAGACTTTTATTTTCCCTGACTTGAATCAGACTTTTTGTTCCTCACAGGGGTCTCTCGAAGAGCTCAGAACGTACACGGGTTTAAAATGAACCAAAGTTCTTTTTTGACTTTTACAAAATCACTGCAGCTTGCTAAGTTCACTCCTCTTTTAAGCTTGGCTTCACTTAAGCATTTCTATGCCTTTTATTTTATTCCCCACATTATTTAACTTTTCTCTTTGCAAATGTCTATAACCTTCAGGGTAGGTAATGTGTCTGAGAGCTTGATGCTTTTTCTGTTTTACTCCTCACCTGAGACTCTGGCTTCCCTCTGCACTGATGCATGCAGTACAGCCCCAGCTGTCTAGATGGCGACAGAATGCCTGATATTCTTTGGAGCAGTGTCGGCACAATTGCCTCTCAGATTTACTTTGTGTTTTAAAACGTGTGTAGGTGTGTACATGTGTTTTTTTTTAGCGTTTCCCTGTGCACACATGCTAGTATGCTCTGGAAGATTTTGCAACACTGCTTTATAGAGAGAGAGTGTGGCCATTTAAACCCCTGAACCTGACTGTCAAGAAATAGACAGGAATTGGAGGACTCATTTGAAGTGAGCACACAAAGCAGCACATTGGTGCCTACACAGGCAGGTCGCTTCAAGGCAATTAGAATAGCTCTTCCCACTTATTGCTTTTGATGTCAGCATGTGGGGGAATAGGAGTCACTGACAGGGGGGGTGGCTGCCACTTCAATTGAATTCCTTTAGACGCAATTAATGTCGCTCTCCATTCAGAGGTTTATCTCATATTAACGCAGGCAGGTTCAAGGCTTTGAGCTTACTAATGAATTAAATGATGGGACAAAAAGAATTAGGCAGCTGGATTGATAATGACACCATCCATGGCTGCTTTAAATTTGACTATATATTTTTAAAAGCAGTTTGAAGCCTCTGAGTGAGTTGTCTTTATTTATATCTCCACTTTGATGTTAAAGTTCTGCACTCGTTCTGAGTGCATCCCAGTTCTGCATGTATAGAGTTGTCTTCATTTCAAAGGGTTTTCATCTTGAAAGTCAATTCTTCTCGTTGCCTGAATGCCAAATACAAAAGACCTTCTTGAGTAGAGTGGCATAAAAAGCAGATGTGAATATTTTAGTGAAAAGTCAGCCCCTCCCACCTCATCTACATCCTCCTTCTTCCTATTTTAGCACAGACACTATCAGCATCATGTCTATGAGCACCGGACTCTTAAGTCCTGCCCACACTACGCTGGATATTTTTAAAAGCTGGGATTTTCTGTTGCGTGTGCACACACCGCCTGTTCATACATAAACAGAGATTCTGATGAGAAGCTTCAGGAGAATCTTAAACCATGCTAAATGTCATGGTTGGGGTAAATGCAGGACCCAAATGTAGAGGAAGGAAACAGTGAGGTGATCCAAAATCAGCTTGTTGCTGGCTGGACAGAGCTCAGGGAGACACAGGACAGACAAGGCCAGGGATACAACATGATACACCATGGACCTAGGGGAGGGGGAGGAGGGTACTGTCATGTCCTGCCCCCTTGTGTCCGGTTCGTGCCTGTGTTCCTCCATGTTCACCTGTTCCCGCCTCCATCCTCCGCTCTTGGGTCCTGCATTTACCTCAGCCGTGACACTAACAGAGTTCTTTCTCTCTATTTTGATGTTGTCAGAGTGGAAGTACTCATCACCTGGTGGAGGGGTGTGGGTGTTTTTGTTAGAGTAATGGTGGACTGAAATATAAAGGAAAATAAATAAACTGTTTAAAAACAACATCCAGAGCAGTTCAGATGGTGGTTTATTTGTGCATCTTTATTATTTATCTGTATGTGCGCATTTATAAACATGACCTGAACTTGTTCTCAGAGCTCCAGATGGAGTGATTCATTCAAGACTTTTTTTTTTAGCAAACCTGAAATGAGTCAAAGGTTGAGTTAAGTTCTTGTAGCACTCCTTTTGCATCAGTCTATAGATAACAATTTGCAAGCACACTTAAGGGCCTTTGGTGAAGTTTGTTCATTTAATTTTCATTGGCTGGCTGAGGCAGCAGTAATGACGGTGAATATGAGACTGTGACTTGACGCTTGGTGAGGCAAGTGCAGAGATTTCCATAGAGATGCCAAACCCACCCCCTCACTTACGCTGAGAGTAATTCAAAAAAGCTGAAAGAACGCACGGTTGTCATTAAGCCCAGGAGCCACAGGGCCAGTTTATATTTATGATATACAAAGTTTCTGCTTGGCAGCAGTGATCTACACCCACATAATGTAGTTGGCAGCTGCCCCACTCATTATCTGAACTTTAACTCTCTTAATAACTATAGGGGAGATGCCGGTGCGATATAGCCTTTCTGCCACAGAGATTCCAAGAGAAGTGAGCTGACTGCATTTGATTTTCATTAGGATTGCATGTCTTTACTGTCACATCCTCTTCCCACCTTGCACGCTTTACTGGACACAATTTTCTGCTGTGGTGGCCCCCATACTGACGGCTTGGTTTTTCATGCTGCAGTGGAGTCGCGCCGGGTGGCCAGTTATCAGTGCATTTACCGTTACAGGCCCCCCTCTGGTTGACCTGCTCAAAGAGGGCTTTTCTACAGGCAGTCACACTAAGGGACACGCTCCACTGCTGCACCGAGACAAGCCACCTTCACAATTACAGCAACTTCAGAAGGCTGTCAAAAGTCAAGCAGTGTTCTGTACGGACCTGGGATGTTCAGGTCACACACATACTCGTGCACACACAGTGTTGACAGACAAGTGAACCCTGACACATCTGAGGCAAGCTCATGTTACGGCTCTGCAGAGGGCTGGGTAGATCAATAGGGGATAATTATTTCTAATGGAGCCAGTGGAGGAAGCGGAGTGTCCTTTTTAGCGAGCTGGAGTGTGTGTACTTATGGCATCTGGAGAATTTGACCTGGAGTTTTTTTTTCTGTTTGATTAAATTAGCCACAAATGAGTTGACTGCCAACATCTTATATTAAATCCAGCTGCTTTACAAGGGACCATCTGAAAGGTTTAGATGTAACTTTAACATCGTTTATAATCCAGCTCGTAAAACACACAAATATTAAGGATTGTCCATCTATATTAGATAATAAATATCTTTTATTACAAAGCTAGATGTGTGTATTCAGCTGTTCTTTGCTCTACTGTCATTACCAGCAAAGTGCTACTTATTCTGGCCGATAACACTTTTCTAGATTGGACATCGGAGGACATCAGACACTTCTGCTGCTTGAATAGTTTGATCATTCAGGATGCGTCTTCATTTGCAGCTCTATAGTTGTTCTTAAGGATTCCACTTTGTCTTGAAAGTGTTTTCCCCACAGAAGTGAAGCCAGTCTGGACGTTTCAGTCTATTGTGTTGTGTTAGATTTGTTTTGTAGTCTAAATTATAATAAAAAACATACATAATAAACATGCTTTAATAGCTGACTCCTCCTTTACACATGTTGACAAAAAGCTACAGATTTTAGAAGTAGAAGGCATGTCATTAGACATGTGATAATCTCAAGTTTCTACAAACAAATAGAGGGATTTTCCAAAAGGCCAGACGTTTAGACAGAGGTCAGAAAAAGCTGATGTTAACCAAAACCATATTAAATAGAGGAAAAAAGTATTTCTTCAACTCATATCATCTAGTAATGATAAAGAGCGATGCTATAGGACAACGTGTCAGTGCTTGTGAGGCACCAGCGTCTATCGGCCAGTTTCTACAGTTATTCCAGTGATGTCTGCAGTAATGAGTGTCGTAGCATAAAGGAGGTAACCTACATTCTCAGCTTTTAATGAAGCTACAAGAGCACAAGTCATTTAAAAGGAATGAAAGCAAAAAAGCTTCCAGCACCTTTACAAATATCATATGCAAGCAAGTTTTTCATGCACACAGAATACTTTGAAGTCTTTTTTTCCCTCCTCTCAACTCAAACATTTTACTCACCAGAAGGTACTGGTGGTTTATTATTTAATGATTTTATTCTGTATCTTTATAACCAAAACTCACTTTCCTGCATTAGGTCCATTTGATACATTAGTTTTGGGATTTTGCCACACTTGGTGAACAAAATCTCTAATGATTTGACATGTTTGTTGGTAACTTAGTGTTTTGTTGGGATAGTTTGAGTAGAGGCCAAATGTCTGCAGCTTGTTAGGTAGGAGGAAGCCAACATACTCACTGGTAAAGAGCAGTGGTGGCTGGGGAAATTTTTTTTGGGGTGAGGCGCATTTTTGCAAGTCAGTTTTCAGATGTTAAAAAAAACACATATAACCACTAGGGCTGAGAATGAAGCAAAATATTTTCACCACAAACGTATAATAAAGGTGTATCTATAATTAACACAGTCAGATAATTAAGGTTACAATTCAGACAAGCAAGTCATAACAATCAGCTCAACTAATGAAGTAAATTAACAACAAAATAAAGTCAAATCCACTGATGGATCCCGTCAGAATAAACTAAAATTATGATTTTAGACTGCTCACAAATCTCCCATAGGTCGCTTTGGCATTAACAGGAAAAGTAACAAAAACCTCCTCAAAACGGGCTAAACTACATGAACCAAAGTATTCAATCACACTCTGACATTCGGCCACAACAATAACAAAGACATGTCGCTGTTTAATGAATAAAATCACTCATCAGGACAGAGCTAGCTCTCCCTAGCCATTAGCTCATATGCGTTTTTGAATGGGGAAACTCAGCGACAGCGATGCATTATTAATAAAACAAAAGAAACAATCAAACCAAAAGACTCACCGTTGAGTTGATTAAATCAGGACACAGGAATATATTGGCTGGGTTGTCACAAGCTGCCAAGAAGAATTCTTTGAATACATATCCATTTAGTTTCCTCCATGATAAAAACTCTACGAGCTACTTAGAGCTTCCGGGACAACTTCCTGATCTGAGCGGTCTTCTGCTCATGCTTTGATTGCTAAATTTTGCGCCCCAAGGTTCTCCTATGCTATGTATTGAAGGGGTTTCAGTGTGCATGCACCAGTTATAGTGTATGTCTGTGGTAAAGATTTATGCACCTGAAGCATCTGCAGAAGACCCCAAAGAAACAGGAAGTACATCACACAATCTTTCAGTCGTGGCAAAAAAGTGAGAGAACATTTTAAAAATACACCTAAATTCAGATTATACTTAGCACTTATAGTATGTATAATGGATAGATCGTTTAGTTTAATTTTCATGGTTCTTTTAAAACTATTTTGTGATTCCAATCATCTTCCTCTTCCTCCTCTTCTTGTGAGACTGGTGGAGCGGCGCCCTAGCGCCCCCTATTGATGGGCCTCCACTGGTAAAGAGATAAAACCTAAAATGTTTGTATTTATTTAAAACTATTGTTAATCCTTCTGGTGTGAAATAGTTTTATACATTTTTACCTAAACACCAATCTGATGAGTGCCAAACTGAACTTTAACACAGGGTTTTATAGAGATTCTAACACTTTTTGCACTTTGTGGCTGGAAGCTGCTTCTGTGTTTGTGTGATTTGGATGGAAGCTAATCTGATTTAGCAGAAAAGGGATAATAACTGTGTGGGAGGAGACATTAACAAGATGTTGTCAAATAACAATTCATAACATTTTTGTACTTGTTTATTTTGGAGAAATGAAGACACATTTTGTGAAACAAAAACAATTCCAATATATTTTTTTAGAGCTGTGAATAAAATGATATGTTGCCTCTTTACTCTAACAATCCATCTACGTCTTAGGAGATGAAAAACGAAACAAAAGATATGTAGTCAGTTCATTTTTCTGTCAAACATTCATAACAATATAATGTTTGAAGGTTTAGACAGATGGTTTATTTTACTTGCAGAATCTATTATTGTATTTATATTTAAAACCATAAAATACCAGAACTGCATCCAAAAACTTGTGAAATTTTGTATTCAATACATTTTAGCATTTTAATGGAAGACTAAATAAAAAGGAACAAAATGTTAACGTTTCCACTAAGTGGAAAAAATAAATAAAAACCTACAAAAAATACACTATTATTGAGTAGTTTTGATGATAGTATATCAGTGTTGTTAGATAACCTTCCAGAGGAACCTGACTTCATTTCTGTCTGCAACAATTTCCTATATTCCAAAGTGTGACTAAATAATGTGCAAGGTTTGTATCATGTAACAGTTAATGGACCAGCCTGAATGAGACACTTGATAAGGAGCTAATGCGCTGAAACATTAGCCTCGTCACCCTGGACATTTATACCCACTAATTGTTTTTGTATTTTTGTAAAATGTTGGCTTTGAAATGTGTGCAACAGTAATATACTATCATTTGGTTTCTGCTAAAATACAGAAATTGATCCTTATTGACTTTTCTTTATTGTGTTTTCTATATTGCAGCTTTAAATGCATGAACTTCCATTTACAGGTTACTTCAGCTCAGACTTGACTTGTTCATTTGATATTGGAAGTTTAAATTTTTAGAATTCAGATATCTGAGAATTGACTTTTATTTTGTGACATTGGTGATTAAAAACACTGAAACACAGTATCTGGGCTTTCAGGTCACACATATATTTCTTCATTCATTGGTTTTGCATCAGCACATTCTCTCAAGTGCTGAAATTTGAGGTTATGGTCTTTTTAAATGGATTTGAATTAAAATAGTTATTTTACACTATGAAAAATGAATAATTATTCCATTTTGTAAGCTATGCTCAATCTTTCAGTTTGTGGTGATTGATTTATCAATGTGTGTGACATTTTTAAAGTACAGAAATGAGTTTATTTAATTGAAATCAGAGCCATTAGCATACACAGCTGCTATTTGAACTTAATTCCCAAGATTAGGTCATGTGACGTTACTTTGAGTCAGACAAGACACTACACAGCACAACTTACTCTTCAGAGTCAATGACTTCGTATCTTTACTAAAGGCAAATATTAAAATAGCAATGCACAAATTATGGTATTAAATTAAAGGAATAAACTGGAAAATAAATCAAATTGAAAATCTATTTATTCTTTCTTTAAAAAAAGACATATATCTGGTGTAACTAGTTCATTTTTTACAGTGTCAGCTCTAAACATACAAAATAGAAGCTAAAAATACAAAGACAAAATGCTCAAAACTCTTCAGAATTCAAAATGTCCAGATTTTTTAAAACTACTTTACTACAGAAAATCAGTGACTAAACTCTCCTTAAAGATTTGATGCACCTGTTTTTACTCGTCTGTCTTTTTTCAGCTGTTACGCCCATGTTGTGTGATTCAACAAGTTTATAAAGGAAACAAAAAACTCAACAGAAATATGAGTGTTAAAAACATTACTTGAGTCTTTTTGCATGTTGAAACTTCTCTCGTTTCTCTTCCCTTCATCAGATCCTCAGACTTTTTGCTGTCTATCCAGCTGTTCATTTGGCTGCACTTCTCTTTGCCTCATTTTCTCTCACATTTTCTGTTTAGTACTCTAACACTATCGGCACACATCTGTACTAAAGACAAGATGTGCACATCGCAGATCTGCTCTGCGCCCACCTCTTAGAATCACCAGTCTATGCAACACCTCTGCTGCAGCCTGGATGTGGTTGAAGCTGCACAACAGAAAACATTTTAAAAAGTGAAGCGAAGAAAAAGAGATTAAGAGTTACTTGAGTGCTGGGGTAATGATGCTAAAATGTGGAAAAGTTGAAGCAAGTGGAGACTAAAGAGAAAGTGAATGCAGATTTTGGGAAAGAAAGGAAATTTACAGAAGATGGAGCCTCTTTGGCAGCATTCATGTATGGACTGTGGGTGGACAGGGTTGCTGAGTTGTTGCTCTCAAATGGGTCCTGACAGAGCCATTTCTCACGCGGAGATTTACCTAAGCTCTTTCTAGTAGTGGGAGGACGAGAGTGAACGACCCTTTCCACTTTCCATGAATATTTATCTGGTGAGAGAGTTCACAGGCTTCTGCACGGAATGACAAATTGTAGTCTCTAAAGCACCTTCCTATATTCTCTTCCCATCGTTTTCTTCATCCTTCTCCACCTGGAACTGTCTCTCATCGAGTCAATAGTCCTGTTTGCACCTGTATCTTTAATGAATTCTGAGTAAGGCGTGAGAATAAAATGCAGAAGTAAGAAACAAACCTCTATAAGGCACAGGGAGAGCAGCAGGGGTCCAGAAAGTCCTACAAGTTGGTCTTAATTTGACACACAATGGATAACGGCAGCATCCTTCACAAGTCCTAAAATCACATTGTGTCAGTTGATGGATTTGTGTAAATGTGATTAGAAGAGGGAAAGAAAAGCAAATGCAGGAGTTGCTATTATGATGTTTGGGGCTTTTGTTTACAAAAAACATTTTATTTTTTCATATTTTAGAAGGAAAGTTACTGCAGAAAATCTCTTTAAAGTCGGTTTTAAAAGCAGCACAAAAAAATGCAGCTTGTAATTGCCATATTTGTTTTAGTTTTGACCCATGGATGCAGTGATGTCATATCTCCATACCTCCAGAAAAAGTACAAGGCAGTGCAAATCCTGCAGCACTTCACAGGCTCCACCAGTTAAATGCATTTGATTGGTTGTGTTTTAAAAAGACTATGTCCTTCTGAAATAATGCAGATGCTGTAATTACCACTTTCATGTTGATGGTCCTGATTAGTTTGAAGTTGGATGAAAATAATAGACTCGCCTCGCCATCCTCCACTTATCCGGGTCAGGGTCGTGGGCGCAGCATCCCAAGTAGGGCATCCCGGGCCATCCTCTCCCCGGCCAAGTCCTCCAGCTCCTCAGCTGGGACGCCTTGCTGTCTTCCTGCTGGCAGGACATGCCCTAAACACCTCCCAAGGGAGGCGTCCAGGAGGCATCCTAACCAGATGCCTGAACCACCTCAACTGGCTCCTCTCGATATGGAGGAGCAGCGGTTCTACTCCAAGTCCCTCCCTGATGTCTGAGCTCCTTAACCTATCTCTAATGCTGAACCCGGCCACCCTGCGAAGGAAACTCATTTCGGTTTCTTTATCCGTGATCTTGTTCTTATGGTTATTACCTAAATCTCATGACCGTAGATCGAAGATAATTGCTTTATGGCTCAACTCCTTCTTCACCACGACCGATCGGTCTGTCAATCTCCCACAATATATAATAGACATACAGTAATGAAGAAAAAAAGAAGGCCTATCTGGTTGATAACTGGCCATTTTGATGCTAATGATGAACCCTGGATGCTAACTGATTTGGGTTAGCTTAGACTGTAAATTTATTGACAAATTTAAAAATGAGTCTGGAACTAACTTGTAACACAGCCCACCTCACTACATTAGGTCTCCTAGGAATAACATGATCTGCATGTACAATTCTTTAGAAGGAAAGTTATTTTAAAAATATTTTCTTTCTAATTGGGCTGCATGGTGGAGCACTGTGGTCTTATACCAGAAGGTCTTGGGTTCAACTCAAAGTCTTGGCAGCAACATTTCTGTATGTTGTTGTTTCAGGTAGGCCATTTGCATTTCCTTCAGCTGCATGATAGCTCAGCTTGTATCACTGTTACCTCACAGCAAGAAGGTCACCGGTTCAACATCTGGCTCTGGCCTTTCTGCATGAAGTTTGCATGTAGTCCTCATGCATGCATGGATTTTCTCTTGTTTCCGCTCCCACAGACCAAAAGCGCACATTGTCGGTTGTTTGTTGACACTAAATTGTCACTATGTGTTAGTGTGTGTGTGAATGGTTGTTAGTTTCATTTGTCTCTATGTGGCCCTGTGATGAACTAGCAACCTGTCCAGGATGCACCCTGCCTATTACCCAGTGACCACTGGAGATATTTACCAGCTCCCCGTGTCAAATAATGCTTTGCTGAAGCTAACATGGCTGTTACCAAAATGAGCCAAAGCAGAAATGTTTTGATATTTCTTTAGACCAATTTGCAATGTTACTATAACTCTGTCACTAGAGCTAAATCTAAAATATATAAATAATGTTAAGAGCTTTATAAACACAGTTTACTCTAAAAACCCAAAGTGGCACTGTTGGATTTCAACTAGCTCGCTAGCTCAGAATAATACAGTAGTTTTGACTGCACATAAAAGTTCTAATTTTATCCGCGCTCATAATATCTACTCCAACTAACAACTGTTCTGATTTCTCAGCAGGGCCGCCTCCAGCAGGCCAACATAGAAGCAGTGCCATGTCACAAAATGAAATGACTTGTTTACAGAATCTCACACGTCCTCCCTGACTTCATAAGGCCAAACACAAATCTCTTGATGCCAGAATCGGGATCTCTTGTACACGATTTTACTCCATTGGAAAAGTTCAAGCGTTTTCCTCCATCATTATCTCAGCTGTGCTCCAGTAGCTGGCTTTCTGTTCTCTAAACAGCCCTTTTTATTATCACATTATGGGATATGGCTGCAGAGATTTGGAGAGAGATTTGGATTGGGGCTGGATCATCTGTCTGTATTCAGGCATTAGCCAGGGCACTGCAGGCTGGCTGAACACAGCACCACGGCTGAAGTGTTAAAGGGATTCTGAAACTCCATCCAGCTCATTATTTCAATGCCTTCACCGGCTCCCATTTCTATTGAGTCATATCTTTACATTCGTTTTCAGCACCAACTTCTTTGTTTTTTAAGATCTGGATTTATGCATCTTAACGGAAAAAATATTGAAAAATCATGAGAAGCTGTCCTAAAGCAGGCGATCCACAGTGATCTGATGTTCATGCAGCTTTGTCCTGCAGAGTCTGAGTGTGTGCCCTCTTGGTTTAAAAACAGGAAGGGAAAACCTGTACGAAGAAGAGAAGCATGGAAGCTATTTTCTCTTAAGCTGAATGGTAAACAACGGTGACAAGAGCAAGTTTTCAATAAGTTTAAAGCAGACGGGAGAGGGATAACAAATAGAGTGAAGCCATGTTTTCCCTTATTTAATTTCCATCCGTTCCATTACGGACAGAGTAAATAGGGAGGGATATGAAAACCGACAAACAATAAACCGGCATGTTTTTGCAGGCGTGGGTGGTTTCCTTTTTCTCTCCTTTCTTTCTTTTTTTTGGCTGGCTTGAGTGCAGAGGTTTTATTCAGGGCCATGTGTGCACTACTGTGCTGAGCGGAGAAGGAGAATGGTTTGAGGCAATCTTTTAGTTATCCAGCTGAATCTCTGTCTGGGTGGAGAGAGTGGGCTTTGTAGTTATGATTGGAAGGAATTAACGCATGTCTTTGGTAGCTGGCAGAAGCAGACAACTGGGAAACAGGTTGAGTCTGTGACGTGTGTGTGTGTGTGTGTGTGTGTGAGTGTCTATACAGTAAGAGAAAGAAAGTCGATATAAAGTCACTCTATGGAACAGATTTCTGGATCTCCTCTTGTTTTTCTAAGAACTACACTTTTGCAGCACACCTTTTAGGTATGTTATTTTAAAGGCCCCCTTTTTAAAAAAATGTAAGGTCTTTTGTGTTAAGTTGAACAAAAAGATCAGCCTCCTTTACATGAGTGATTGAAAATTGATCGAAAAGTCAACATGTGTGATTTTTAGCATTAAAAATGTGATTCCCTTCCACATTATCCTCCTATATTTACCTCCAGCGCTTCATCACACAATGCTGTTATCACAGTCTGTCTTTACAATAAGGAGAGGAGAAAGACAACTGGATGAAACAGAACTGCAGGGCTTGAGATGTCACGGTTATGGTTAATGCATTGAGCAACAGAGGTTACGGATCAAGTTGGTTGGTTGCTGCAGGCTGAGCGAGCGGTGCAGATTTTGTTCTCATGACCGGTCAAGTGACTGAGCGAACATTAAAAAAAGAAAAAGAAATCCCTGGCCTCTGCACCACTAGTGCATGAACCCAACAGCAACAACACTCAAAGCTCTTTCCAGCAGTGACCCGCCTTGATAGTCGGGTCAGGAACAGGGACACGGTGCACTCTACAACCACATTCACCTCCAAACAAAATTACTTCTAGGAAACATCTCTGTTCATTCAGCAACCCAGATAGGTTTTTATCAAAAGACTAGAACATTCTTCAATTTACGTATTAGAGATTTGGTTCATCGACTGGATTCTGGAGTGACTGAATGTTTCCTGATGCTGAAGCAGGTTCAGACCTTGAAATCCTTTAAACTGCAGGAAAAAGTTTGTAACTGTGTACTTCTCAGTGTAAACTGAGAAAGCACATCAGAGTAGAAGCAAAATGTCTTTTCAAAACCAAACCAAAACGCTCAAATCCTTTTAGGATTTCCACATCCTGGAGAACTGAGAATCAAACAGCTTTCTCTCTCAGATCTTTCAGCTCTTTTTACAAATGTGCAACATAGATTTGATAAGGACTTATAGAAGGCCACTTCAAACAGGTCCAGTGTGTTTGTGAGCTGTTTCCAGTCATTATCCAGTTGGAAAACTATGGCCTGCAACTGAGACCAAGCTTTTTGACACTGGGTGGCACTTTAGGCTGTAGAATACCTCAGTAGTCTTGAGATTGCATTGAACCCTGAGCAGACTGAAGACATCCTGGTCCAAATGGAGCAAAACAGCCCCAGAACAGAACACAGCCTCCTCCATGCTTCACAGTTCCCACAGTAAGGATGGAGAGATTCACCGATTTGAACTGGTGGTTTGTTCATGACGTTATAGGGATGTGACACCGACAGCTTCAATGTCCATAGGATACAACCGATTGCTAAATGCACAATGGTTCTGTCTCTCGTCAATAAAAATAATGGTTACATCGATTAGTCCTCGTTTTTTTGAGGCGCATTGAACGCACCATCAGTAAAACCTACGATGTTATCCGCACTTAGGAAACCTCAACATGAAGGGAAGCTTCTAATTGGATATTTCAATAATTGTTTAAAGAATGAGAATAACAAAAAATGTAATGATAACACTTTTTGTTGATGATTTAGTGTTTATTAGGAATAAAACAATCCTCTGGTCTGAACCATAATGAAGTGCATTTTCTTCTCAGGTTGAATTTATTGATATATCAAAAATAATTGAGTATCAAATAAATCTTTCACAGAGAAAGAGAGAGGGGAAAAGTAATTGTGACAATATTTAAAAACCAGAGGTGGACTTAAAAATTCTTTGTAATGTGATCTGACACTAATGCACCCTGACCTGTGAGTTGACTTCTAATTTATATTGAAGAGGTTCAGGGCTCTTTGGATACCATTAGTTTTATTCATCTCTTTAATTTGTATCATAGTGTTCTTTATCCAGGATGCTTGTCTGCAGTCCTGTAGACCTTAAACTTTTGAATAACTTGGGGGGCACTCCGGTAAAGCTCGCCTAGGGCGCCAAATGGTCTAGGACCGCCACTGCTTTTTGGAGATGTTCGCCTTCTCCTCCAACATGCTGGCCAATCATTTTCTTTCAACTCGTCTGAGATGATTCCTGTTCAGTGTGGTACACACCATGAAACCAAACAGCACTGTGACTACTTTACATCCATTAAACAGACAGACTGATTGATCATAAGACTGTGGTTAAATTATTTTCAGTTTTCTCTAGAGTTTATCCAGACCACTTTCATTATTTGTTTATGTTGAACTGCAATTTAAAGCAATGTCAGAAAATGTAAACATTTTATTAATACTTCTTATTTTTGTCAGTTTCAGTTTATTAAATGTGAGTTTTTACTCCTTTTATCCACATCTGTAAAACCTATTAAATATAAAACACATGTTTGGTGGTTTTATGGGATTTCATGTTAAAAATGATAAAAGAAAAATTGTTTCTTGCTCGTCCCTCTGGAGGGCAAAACATGAAAGTGACAGGGTCCAGCTCATGTTTTGATATTGTTCTTGTTAGTCCCAGTTTTATCACAGCATGGGGGCCTTTTTGGTAACAGGCACCACAGCTGGGAATAACAAACCACACTTGTTTTACAGCAGCACCCACAAGGCAGAAAGAACTTTTTAAAGCAAAACAGCTTTGAACAGTGAGAAATAACATTCTCCAATCAGTTGGTTTGGTCTAAATGCATCTTCAACATTTTAAGTCTCGCATCAGAGAGCTGTAAGAGCTGATGAATGTTCCTAAATTTGTTGTGTTCTGATTACTCTCAAGCTGCTGTATTCGTTTTCACAGATCGCCTAGATTCCTCTTCTTTTTCTTTTTTTTTTTTTAAGTTTTGGCCTTTCTCAGACTTCTGCTGCCAGAATGAAGTGCATGCTGGTGGAAAAAGAAAGAAATCTAGCTCATGAAGACCAACACGGACTAACGGGAACACAGACAAAGACGAGCCTTAGGCTCAGACCCTCCCAGGAGCAGTGATGCAAATGCATCTTTGTGTGTCTGAATGTGCGTTCCTGCGTGTTTTTTGTGCTTGTGTGGTCCCCTTTAGGAACAGAGGGAGGATGGAAATGTGACTGATCACAGGCCTTCAGGCCAGCCACTTGAGATTTACTGTACTCTCAACATGTGGACATTATACAAATATACACTCACTCGCACTCAGACCGGTGATGTGACTCTTTGTTCATGAGCAGAATGCTAATGGGCGGACGACGGGGACTTTGTCATGACTGCATGATTAGTTTGGTCTCAGAGGAGTTTATTTTTCTGTCTTCGTTTCTTTATCTAAAAAGGTCAGCCGAGGCGAGGCAAGCAGCTGAGTGCAGGTGACAGAAAAAACAAGACGAAAAGGTGAGATGGAGCGAAATGAGGAGAGCAATTAGATGATGAAACACCTCATAAAATGAACTGGCAATGGAAAAATAGACATGCTAAGTGAATTTTAAATAATGTTTGCAACTGAAGGCATCTGCAGAGTTCAACTGGTGCGATCTGACTGTGAGAGACAGCAAGAAAAATAGGAGGAGATATAAACTGTCAGGGATCTGGGAGAGAAACAACAAGAAGATGCAAAGAAGTGATAGAAAATAAAACATAAATGCTTAAAAGAGACGATTTCAAGTAGTTTAAAGCACACAACTCTTTACAGTAAGCAGTTCAAATCACCTTTCATTAATATTTGCCAACTCACAATAACAAAGAATCAACTCCAAGTGAAGATAATGAGCGTTGTAATGATTGAGAGTTTTTAATAACGGTAAAAAACATTTGAACAGCTGCAAATGAAATGAAAACAGAATTAAAACAAAACGACTAGGTAGCATCAGATCTAATGACGGCTGGAAATGAAATGATGGCAAATAAGTCTCACATATTTTTGAGCTAATAGGAAAAAAACTCACTCACACCCAGTGTTCATTATTTCTTGTCTTCCGCTTCACTTTCCCCCATTCCATTTCATCACCTTTCCATTATAATTATTATTTTTCCCTTTGTGTGTCCCCAGCCTGGTGATTATTTCTTCCCTTTGCAGGGGTCCTTTGGGACGGTGAGATTATACACTATGATGCTGCGTGTCCCCTGAGAACACAGGCAGGGAGAAAATTACCGGCTTGAGATCATCTTCTCCAACCAGGATAGATGTGTCCCCCCCCCCCATCGTCACACCATGTTTGCACTTTTTCTTCTGGTCAGAAAGACAAACCCCCACTGGATCCCACAAATGACCATTTCAGGAACAAATGTTGCATCTATTTAAGTTTAGGAGTCTAAAAAGCATAACGGCCATTTGAATTAACGTTTGCATCAAAACAAAGCACAGAAGTTGGATCAGAACTAGAGGGCTGCCTCGGATTTCTGGAACAGGGTTATTTTTTTCCTTTTAAAATCTTCTACCACTATAAAGACCAGTCACACCTCACACAGAGTTGGATGGTTTTTTTTACAACCCTGGAAGGATTTCTTGTTTTTGTAGAACATCAGTTTGAAAAGATTTGTACCTGTGCACAGCTCAGTGCTGCTGGATGCACTGCTTCCACTCAGCAGAGACAGAGATTGAGGAGTGGAATAGAGAATTCTTGTGTTTAACAGGCTATTCTGACAACACTTTACAATAGAAAGGAGATATACTTTGTCCCATAAAATTGTTATAATAGGTGCCATGTGCTTTAGAAATACATAAAAGGGACACAAAAGGTGAAAGGGAAGTGTGCAGCAGTGAAAGGAGTAGACATTCAAATAATGACCTGGTTTTGCCTTATTTATTTCCACTGCATTATTCAAAAATATTGGTGCAAAACAGTATTATACCTCCTAAATCTAAATGCTGTTTGCAAAGAAGGTTTCGTGGTATTATAATAAGGATGCATGTGATGGTGGGCAGGGCTCAGGATGGGAGGCTTTCTTTGATTGGCCGGAGTCTGAGAGGACCAGAGAGTCACAGAGACAAACAGAAACCTTAGCTCAGGAGTCATTTCTATGGAGAGGGATGAATCAGGGCAATGCAAGCTAACCCTATACGATTAATATTATAGGGAAGTTTTAAGCCTGTAGTCCTTCCAGACAGGAGGCCTGCTACAGATAGAAACTTGAAGCTGATTCAGTAAAAAAGTATCCTGATAACTGAAGGCTCTGTCTCCCATTTTACTTTAGTATCTCTAATCATAAATCATAAAGAGCATTGTGAGGACAAGTTCATATTATCTTCTGGATTTTACACCAAACTAGTGAAGAAAAGTAAAAATTGATTATCTCTCATAACTGATCACATAGCAGCTGTTTGAAACAGCACATCCTGAGAGTAAAGGGCTACAGTGTTCCAGGTCAAAGGTTACAACTCTGAGGTGTTTTATTTGGACATTAATGCTCAGGTGAAAAATAAAGTTTCTAGACATTTGCTGGTCAAAAATCACCTCGAGGTTCCTCACACCTGTACACTGGTACTACCAAATGTTGGTATGGATTCTCAGTTACCACTCTAATTTTCAGCTTCCCATATTAAAGCAGCTGTGTTCGCTTTGTGGTGAAGTTTTTATATTTGTTTTGACAGAGTCTGCCTTTTCATTACCTACCAACTATCTGTGGCTTCACCTCACAGTCACACCTGCCGAGCAGGAGGCGTCTCTCTCTCTCTCTCTCTCTCTCTCTCTCTCTCTCACTCTTTCTCCTAAATGGATTAACGCTCTGGTGGAAGCAGCCGGGCCGGTGTATGAGAGGCTTGTGACTGATGGAATTAACCATCACAACGATGGGGTGAGAGGGGTTGAATGTGGGTGTTGAGCAGTGACTGATGGAACGCTCCTTCTCTAGAGGGAAAGAATAGATGCGAAAATGTGATTGATAAGGCAAACGCTCGCCATCAAGGCTAGAAATAACATAAGAGATGGAAGTAGCAAAGGCTAGCTGCGGGGTCAAAGGGAAAGTAATGAGGTAGTTTGATGTTGGAGAAACAGAAGAAAGAGAATCAAGAAGAAAGAGAAAAGTTTGAAAGTAAGAAGAGAGGGAAAAGTATTGCAGGAAAGACCTGACAGGAGGAAGGAGAGCGGGTACTGTAGGTAAGGAAAGACTTCTGGAGATAAAGGGAAAAGGAGGTAATAAGTTGGCTTTAGAGGAATTTCATGTGGCAGCTGCAGTGCTGTGAAGGATTTCGACGTTCAGGGGACACTGACACACACACACACACACACACACACACACACACACACACACACACACACACACACACACACACACACACACAAGTCAGACATGAAATAGATGGATGCGATAGTTTTTTTTTTTTTGTTTCAGATGAAGAGAAATCCATATCTCATTTTCAGTAATGACAGCAGGAAGAAATACTTGGTCAAATGCATTCTGGGGAGAAACATCAACAGGATTCAGCAGCGTCCCGTTCAGCTTTATACTCTAGTCAAACATACAAATCAGCATGTTAGGCCTAATAAGCAAGTGTGAAACCATCCTCTAATTCATTAATTTTGGTATTGTTTGGATTCCTGTAGCTCTGCTGCAGCTTTAGTGTTTTTTTGTTTCCGTCTTTGCACCTTGACGGTTCTATATTTGTGCACGCGTGTCGTTCGGTTTGAGTGAAACGGACAAGCTGAATTGAACAAAAAGGATGCATTAGCTGTGACTGACAGATGAATACCCAGCCTGTTTGTGATAGAATGGAATGTTGGCCAACACTGTACGTTATCGTTTCTCTGCATGTTTGTATTTTTCTAAACGGCTAAGACTGAGATTTTCTGTTTCGGGCATCGTAAGCTGCTACAGGAATGAGATTAGGGCTTCTGCTGGGAAATTCCTTCCAGATAGCTTCCATATCACTTGACTGACTTTATTGTCCCTGTGGTGAAATAATCCCGTTGCACATCGACATACGTGCGCACTTGAACGCTCACTTGCACTCGTGCATGCGCACCCACCCACATGCAAACATAAACCTCCTCGCTGCCCCGCGTAACTGAGCTCAAGCTGTCCCTTATCTCTTCTCCTGTTGCTTGTTTAGGATTCAGCTCGCAAACAAAGCTTGATCCTGCTCTGTTCTGTTAAAACCTGCATCTCACACACCCCTAACCTCGGGGTACACTTCAACTCAATTTCACACTTGCCAGCTGCTGAAATGTCCTAATTCAATTTACCCTGTTTAAGGAAGCGGAGGCATGCTCTCTGAGGAAAGTTTAGAACGCACAAAGAGGAATGGTCCTGTCAGCTTTGGTCAGTGGCCCACAGCTGCGTTGCTTCCTGAACAGATAGCCTTTCCCTTTAGGCTGGAGGTGGTGCACTCAGATGGCCGATGTAATTTCATGATTGCATTCACTGCAGTCATATTATGGCCGACACATGAGCTTATGCCCGAATAAAAGCGAGCCAAACAACACTGTCGCTGATCGCTGCTTACTGGACCATTGTGTTTTATAATAGACAGCCACATATGTAGGTGATGTGTCAGCAGTTATTTCACAAAACATTGAGATTAGATTGTGTTCCAGCAATTTTCCTTTCAGTGGTTTTTGATTTTTTATTGGTTTTGTGTAAATAAGACCAATAAAAATGGAGATGAAATATGAAGTGAAGAACAAACTGACACACACGTCCTAGCCACCAGGTAATGTGTTCCATTTCAGTTTTAGGTATGGAATTGAACATAGTTAGTAGAATTTGAGATATTTAGGACATTTTTAGTTGCTGAGTTCAGATTTGGCCGATAGCTTTATTAACATTTCATATTTATTAGAATTTTAGTTCTAATCTGATAAAGGAAGAACCCACCTTCCTTCCCAAGACAGAAAGTATTACTTATATAAAATACCAAATATTTATATCAAAAATTCACATTTAATACATTTTCAGATGTTATCTGTTAAAATAAAATACAATCTAGGATCTACAAACTTGATATGTCACCTGACCAGCATAATAGAACATGTAAAAGAACAAAACCTCATCCTGGTCACACATGTAACCATTACCCACTATACTAGGGACAGTAAAAGCAAAAATAAGCAAGTCTGCAGAGGTTGTCTGGCCTCAGTGGACTTCTGTAATCCTTTGAGGGATTATCTGAAGGTTTTTATTATGCAACATCCTGTATTACCAGAGTCTTTTTTCTACAACAAAACTAAAGAACATGAAGCAAACAAACAGCTGCATTGACTCAGGCTTCTATTTATATGCACCAATGAAATGTGATACATCAAATTTACCATATTTGGAAACACTTTCCTGACATTTTCAGGATACTTACTGTAATGTCAAGTCAACTATTTATAACGTAAATTAGAAAAAAGAGAACTTGGTTTAGTCAAAACTTTTCAGATCTCATGTTGTTTTTGGGGCTAATGGCTTCCAAGGAAAATCTATTAGAAAATAGTTTTTCTCATTTAGATAACCTGTAATAAATGCAGGAACATGTAATGAAGTTGCACAAAAGAGAAAAAAAAAACAAAATAAAATAAAGTATTACATACTGTTTTCTTTAAAACAATGCAACTTTATTTGCTAATAATGATAACATGCATATAGAGTCATACACATATTTCAAACTTCATAGACAATAATATATTGTTATTTATTTATAGGATTTTACTGCAATAAATGCCAGTGTATATATTGATGTATACATAAAACTATCTCAATACTGCAAATAGCAAAGGACTGTTTTTTCCAATGTTTTAATGAGTTTTAAGCCTTAATCTGCCTTAATGCCTTAGTCTGTTACGTGTTAAATATTCTTTAATCATGTTGTGATATTGCTGAAATCAAACCCCCAAATTCTTCAGTGTGTCGAGAAAAATGAGGAAAAAAGTTGTTCTTACAAAGATGTTGTGCCACAATGTTCAGTTTCGCACAAAAAACATATCCATTATTTAGTTTTCTTGTCCTTTTTTCATGCACAAAGTCTCTCCACATGCTCTTTGGTTAGACTAGAAAGAGCCACAGCTGAGGTGGCGGCTGGTCACACGTTTCCGTTAGCCACAACAGACTTGTTATAGTGCAGGTGTTTCTGCCTTGAATGATCGTTTTAGTTATTCATCTGTTTCTCCGTGTCACATAGACGTGTATGTGACACCTTGGTGTGGGATGTGAAATGGAAACAGGTGTACAAAGCAGCTTGAATGTGTGTTTCAAACTAAAATCTTTACTATGATATATGTTTTTATGTATCCTGGTAGAGAGAAGTACAGATGAAGCCAATGTCTTTACGCTTGTAAAAAGTCAGGTTGGTGTTCAGAACCCCTTCATTTCATTACACACGTGATTTGTATGTGTTTCCTGTGAAAGAATGAAACCATTATTCTTATAAATTAACGTCTTGTGTTAGATCTGGACAGACATTTAATATAATTTATTGTCAGAATACAATATTGATTTTCATTTTGTGGAAAGATCAAGTGTAATAATGGAAATAAATAAGATCTTAGATCCATTAGGTTCCTTTCCTGCTCTGACGTGACCAAATATGTTTGTGTGAAGCTTTACTAGACGTAAGGCAGCAGGAAGAAGGGCTCGGGACTCAGAAAACATATTTTTCTGTTTGCATTTGGAAAAAGGAAAATGCTAATGTGTTGAGCTACTCTGTCTTTGATGCATTTTGATGGGTAGTGGGGTACTCCAGACTTAAAGAACTGACTGGTTATGTGGTCAAGTTGTCCATACTGTTACCCAATAAACATAAGGATAGAGCTGAGAACGTAGAAATGAAAAGTGACAGGTTAAAGATGAAGGAAGCTGATTTCTTTCTGGAGCTTCAAAATAAGCCCTTCAAAATAAAGCACCTAGGTGCTCACCAACTCTAAAAACTTGTGACATCCTAATTCCTTGGTGCAACAAAACATATATAATAAATAGTAAGCAATAAAATAACATATTTATTAAAATGCCTTGATTGACTTTGCTGACTGGTCCAGCTTTGACCCCTAACCACCACCCTACAACAGAAATCACATCCAGACCTGGCCTACAGATGCAAGGTCAACTAAACATCCAGACCTTCACAGAACAGACCCACTAAGAAGGC
The DNA here is from genome assembly GCA_006937965.1 of Callopanchax toddi. Classification (NCBI taxonomy): domain Eukaryota; kingdom Metazoa; phylum Chordata; class Actinopteri; order Cyprinodontiformes; family Nothobranchiidae; genus Callopanchax; species Callopanchax toddi. The sequence goes on along the minus strand of SSNR01000060.1, from coordinate 211,410 downwards.
CTTTGCCAAACTGGGAACCATTAGTTCAAGCTGACATTTCCTCAGTGACGGCGTTCCAACCATCATGTCATTGGCTCTTGATGCCTCGCCGCTCCTCCTTTATATCCATTGTGGACGTGTCGACCGCCTCACTCAGAAAGGCAGGTGTTGGCAGGATGAGGACAGCTTCTCAAATATTTGTGCTCTTTCGGTGGAAGCAGATGTTCTCGCTGTGCAGTCACATGCACGCGTTCTCGCTTATGCGCTACGGCAGTTCAGTGTCTGGGGAGTTTGCCCATCGCTTTGTTGCCTGTCGTTTGTTATCAGGTGGAAACAGGCAGGGTGAAACATTTACTTTGGAAAGTCTTCACACATTTAAAGTCCAAGATTTTGTTTCCAGGTTTTGCTTCAACCTTTTTAAAGGTGAAGTTGATGGTTGATGTTTATACTGGCTGCATCAGGCCAGAATGGACCTGGAATTACTTTTTGCTGGCTCTCTGCATTGATGTAGTGTGATTCTGTGAATTAAAAGGGAAAAGTTTAACCTGGAGATTATTTTTTTTGTATAATTGTGTTTTCCCCAAGATTATAAAACAATGAGAATTTGGGATTTTTAAAAATACTCAAATGCCTGAAAAAAGTAAAATATTCAGCGGATGAAGTACGTAAAAACAGTTTGGTTAGGCTACCTCTACCCTGAGTGCAAAACGAAGCTCTTTCCCTTTCATAAATGTTTTACTGTCATTCAATTACTCCAGTAAATCCAGTTTCCCCCACTTGGATTAGCTTTTTACATCAGACAGCAGCTCATCGCACACCCGTTATTATCATAACACTTTGAAATGTGAGATATGACCCTCCGTCAGTGTGGCACTGTGGGTGTGTAACGCTGTTTTTGCTAGCAAGTGTGTGTATATATATACATGTGGGTGCGCCTGATGGATTTTCAATTTCAATTCCTATGTACAGGCTTCTTCCACCAGGGCAGTAGATGAGATTGAGCCTTTACTGTTGGTTCTGAAATTGGGCCGGTCCTGCTGGACTCACAGCTCCATTTAAATGCATTAAAGCTGAGGGAAAGTGGCTCGTACATCAAGGGTTTTGACATGTGGCAGAGAAACAGCCAGCAGCTCCAGAGACGATTGGCATTTGACATACTTGGATCTCAGGAACATCCATTACCAGCTGCTACATACAGGAGCTAACTGATGACTAGGTCAAGCCCTAGATTAACATTATAAAAGGGGAACACCGCAGTGGCTAATATCTGGTTTAATTGTTAACAAGCAATCATCATTCTCCCCCTTTTTTTTTTTTAAAGAAACTGTGATGGGTGGCCATTCATCTTTACTGCTTGTCAAGTGCTTACGACAGTGAATTAGCCATCACTATCTGCTGTCATTGGTGCTGTCAAAAAGGAGGACTTGATGTTGACATAGTTGGCAGGCAGCTTAGATGATTTGATGAAATGTCCTGGTGCTAATGGTGATAAGGGAAAGGCATCTGCCACATAAACCTATAGCCAGGTATTGTTCATAAATAAAATATGTGGGGCTTTTTTTTTTTTTTTTGGGTAGAGAGGTGGTATAAGTTAGAGAGAGATCTGAGTGTGAAACTCAGTCAGGAAATGTGGAGGACTTTCCTAAAATTAACCCATAAAGGATGAATGACACTAACTAGGTCTTGTTATGAGTTTGGGTGGTACCATTTTTATGCCGTTAGGCCTTCCTCAAGTTATATTCTGCTATATGGTGTTACCGTCTGTCTAGAATATTCTACAGTCTTGCCTTAATAATGCATGTAATCTTATGACATTTCAAGGGCTTCTACTGCATTTCTAACCTGTTTTTAGAGAGATCCGACACACCTAACATCATTTTGATCTTATTAGGTCTGTGCAGTTGCAAACTTTGGAGTTTGCAGGTGGAACCAAAGGGTGGCTGCAGTTCTTGAAGACTTCTCAAATCAGGACAATAAATTTAGATTTTTAATGAGCATTCTGTGTCCTAAAGTCAGGTTTTAGTCAGAATTACAAATAATTTTTTTGGTTTGCGCTATACACTAAATAAGTTGGGTTATTTTTTTTTATAATCCTGGTAACTGCAGAGTTTGATGGGGTAAAATATCTACATTGTGAATGAAGGTGAGATGTTGGATGCTCATAGCTGAAAACTGCACAGAAAGTAACCTAACTGTTAAAGTTTGCTGCTGAGTTAAACAACTCAATATGTATACAGGGCTGCATTGTTGATTAAATATTGTGACTTTGCCTTTAGACAAAATATCAGAAAGCAAAAATAAAATTCAACAAAAAACAACATGCAACAATCTGTATTTTTAAAACCAGAATGTCCACTGGTTTTTTGTTGCCTTGATTTTGCGTGTTGCTTTTAAGTTGAACCAGACAACCATAAATCCCTTCATGTGTTGTTTTTTAAAAATTTTTTGTGCACATAAATATCAGGGAACTTGATTTATTTTGCCCAATTTTAATATTTACAGTAACTTGTTAAACTCAAATACGTGTAGTGATAGAAACCTGATTGAATGTTTTTCTATTCAAAGGGTGTGTTAAAGTAGCATCACATGTAAAAGTACTAATAGTACATATCTATTCAGAACAGAGTACATTTAGCTCAGACGTGACAGAGATCTTTGAGCTTTTGGGTTAAAGACATCAGACTCCCAACTGCAGACCATCAGGGACAGAAATGTTGATCTTTCAACATAAAATGACTTTTTATTTATTTAGTTTATTAAAAAGGAACATGTGATCACAAAGGATAATGTTTTAAAGTGAGGAAATGGTTAGGGTCTCTGCTTCATTAGAAATGAGAAGTTTAGTGATGGGAATGCATGGAAACTGTCTGCCAAGAGATGACATTAGCAGCAGATTGAAGGAACAACAGGGAGAGGGTGTCTGTGTGTGTTTGGACGACAGAGAGATGGACACAGAAAAATGAGCTGGAATTCAAACTGGAATTTTCCTTCAGGCGCAAAAGCAGGATTATTCATCACAATCAGTGCAACTCTAAACAGAGCCGCTGTTGCTGCACACAGGAAGTTGGTGATTTTTGGAATTCTTCGAACGGCCGTTAATGTGTGACCTCATGAATGTTTGTCACTGTGTTGGGCTGATTATAACACTCATAAAAGATAATCATGGTGTGTGTTTTTTAGATTTGCCTTTGATATACATTTTAATCCTTACAGTAAAATACACAATAAGCTCGTCTCCAAATGTTCTGTTCATGTAAAAAAAAAAAAAACAGATCCAGAATCTAACTGTGCCACATTAAAATCTAAAACAAAAAGACCAAAAGCTTAAGGATAAACACATGAATAATGCTCGGATTAAACCCTGGAGCCGTAAAACAGTAAATAACAGATTTTCTTGCTGTGTTTAAATGTTGTAATTCTTTACATGTAAAGAAAACCACCAGGAACAAATGATCTTACATTTGGCATCGCGACAGTGATTTAGTGCGTCAGGTTCTCTCTGCTCTTACTTTCTCCTGCTTGCCTAAATGCCCTTTATGTAAAGCGTGCCTGAATACAGTCAGATTTCATGCATGTTCTGTTTGGTCATAACAGAAGCAAAGACCTCATTTTTATATTCACAGCTTGGGACTTTAGAACCAACTAGAAGAGAGAGAGAAAACGGTGTCAAAAGAGATTCTTGCAATTCCCTTTCCCACCTCCATCTGTTAGTCATGTATATTCCTCAGTTTATATTTCTCTTTCTGTCCCAAAGGACAGAACTCTGTTTACAAAAAAAAGTAATAAAGAAGTGTGTTGTTTACATAAATTTCCTTACACTGTTCTCTCGTTTTTCTATTTTGCTGCCTGGAACACGGCTGCATGTTTGAATTTATTGGCTTTGATCTTTCCTCCTGCAAACTAAATGACTGGGTGTGCATCACAGATGCAGATGGACTTGCAGTCCTCCAAAAAGCTAATAATGCATAGCATTCAGGGAGGCACTTCGCTGTCGAATGCTGAGTGGTTGAAAGTTCTCTTGAGCTGGGAGAGAGTCCACAGCAGAGTGTGTGAGAAAGCACACAGACAACATTTCTAGGCAGTCTTGGGATATTATTTGTTAATTATTTTTTACAAATGCCAGTTTCAGTTCATTACAAAGCAGCTTTTTTTGCAGAAGAATATCATGCTATAGTGCATTTCCTGTAAATTCTGACATGATTTCATGTGAATTAGGTCAATTATGAACCCCCCAAAATATGAAAAGTTCACATCACAGACATGTATGCTGTGCTAAATATTAACTGTGAACTGCCAAACTCTCTTCCTCTCACTGTAACCAGTCGCCTTCACCTCACACACAAACACAACAGAAGCTGCAGCAGGAGGCTGCTGGAGCTGATTCAGCTAAAATCCAGTCTCTTTCATTGTAAACATCATTGTAAAGTGCAAGAAAACATGTTGATTATTAAGAAAAAACCCAGACGTGTTAGATTCCATCCATGTAGAAACTAATTCTGTTAAGCTGCCCCTTGTTTAGGAGCACGCTCTTTCAGGTCCTTCAGGAGGGATCCAGTGTTGTGACAAAATGTGTTACCTCATTAAAAAGAGTCTTACCTTCACATCCTGCTAACTCTGTGCCTGTATCCATTTTGTGCTGTGGTGACAGACTGCTCCAAAGTGGAATCAAACGTGCACATATCAGCTGGTGAAGCACTGACCCAGGCAGCATGCAGAACAATGCTTCAAATCTCAGCCACAGTTCAGCTCTACTAACTCTATTTCTTAGATCCAGTAGCTTCAGGTGACAGAGAATAACACTGTATGCATGAGATAAATATAGAGGCACATATTGGCTAAAAGGTTTGAAACAATCATGTGAACAGGCTCTGTGGGCATTTTTTTTTTGCTCTTTGTAACAAAAAGATGTGCCCACTTGGACAGAGTGGTTGTGGAAAGTGTCGGTAACCTGCAGTGACTGTGGCTGTAGCCACTGCTGTGAATGTGGATTGATCGTGCAGCTAAGAGGCAGTCTCTTGACTACATCCAGCCACACATTGACAGAACACACAAATACAGAGCCATTACACACAAGCTTAACATCCCTCCTCCTGTTTCTCGCTGTTTGTATTCCCACCCGTTTCACCAGGTGGTGCAGCAACCTCCTCCTCTGAGCAAAGGGTTTGCGTGTGTGTGTGTGTGTGTGTGTGTGTGTGTGTGTGTGTGTGTGTGTGTGTGTGTGTGTAGCAAGAGGACAATGTGGGGGTCAGTGAAAAGTTCAGATTACACTCTCCTAATCATTGAGTTGCCTGCAGGCATCTTCCCACAGAATACCAAATTGTGCTCTTTTGATTTCATCCAGTGGACCTCGCAAAGCCATTTGTGTCTCAACGCTGCCATTTACAAACAGGTCTGCAGGCACAATTGCAGCTGATATCTGTAACTAGTATGTGATTTCTCTTTTTATAGCTTCTGATCAATGCCAAAGACTTAAGGTTTTAAAGTTTTTTTCTTCTGTAAAGATTTTGATTTGTGCGAGCTACAGGGTTATTGTGTTGTTTAGCTGAGCCACCTGGTGAAGAAACAGTAAATGATCAGAAAAAAACAAACTAAAAAGAAACTAAAATCTGAAAAGAAACAATTTTTCTTGAGTCAAGAAATGGTCATCCTGCAGTTAGTGATTTGTAATAGAACTTTTTATAAAATGTTTATTAATTCACACAATTGTAAAGGTTTTGTTTCATGCAGCATTGCTTTACAGGTGCTTTGGAGCAATGTATGATTCTACTCCTCCACTTGGATGAACAAATGCATGAAATCCTAAATTATTAAGAATGTACTTTTTAAAACTACAAATGAAAAGCTAATTTAAAAAAATATTTGCTAAATTTACACCCCCCTCCACATTTAAGTCAGATATTTGTTCTATCTACTCTGAAAGCTCCAAAAATAATCAGTCAGTTTATCTGCTTATTTTTCCAATAGAGTAAAGTTCAAAGTAACACAATGTGCATGTGTAATTATATAATGTTTAAGATTTATTATAAAACTTGTATACTCTGGTGTTTTACATTAAAACACTCCAAAAAATGTGATACGTTTTCACCAGACACCCTGAAGTTAGTTCCTAAACTCTTGCTCTCTCGTTACAGGTTAGTCATTAAAGATTAATATAATTTGAAGGAGTTGATTTGGCATTAATGGAACTCCTCAGACTTTGTAGGGTAATGGAGTTGGTGTCCATTGTATTCAGCCTCGTCGTGACCTTTCAGACATCATCTACTTACTCTAGGGAAAATTAAACCCATCTTCAGCTGTGGACATTTTATGTCAAGGCTCTGATACCACTTCTAGTGCATTATAATATCCATTTGAGAGGTCAAGCAGTCGCTGATATTACTTCGTCTAAGTGGATTAGCTGCTTACTGTCCTGAGGCAGCCAAGGTTAAAACATCACTTGATCTGAACATTTATAATGTCAATGTTTTGCATTTGGAGTTGCAGGATCATGCAGGGTTGGTTGGCAGGGAGAGAAATGGAGCAAACTGAAGTATCTATCATGCAGACGGCGCTGTCTGCTGATGGCGATGCACCGCTGCCTCCCTAACAAACTCTCGCCTTCACGACCCACTTGTTGAGTCGCGCATATGTCTGTGCACCTCCGCATTGCTTACCACCGCTGTTCTTATGGGTGTTGCTCCTTCATTCCACATGAAGGGCAGACCGGTGCAAGGTGGGATCAATCATTCACCAAGACACACTGGCAGTGTAAACCTTTGATAAAGAGTGTCGTTCACAGCGAACCCCCCGTCAAGGACTTATTAAAGGCCTGACACAGTGTGATTAATGATAGCACTGGCACCACCAAGCTGGGTCTCTGCAGGGCTCAGATACCGAGGGAAGGGAAATGAAAGGTGAGCATCGTACCGTACAGAAGACAGGCAGAAAAACCCATTATCACTCACATCAAATGCAACAAGGATGAAATTTACATAAACTCACAATATAATTCTGCAGAACAAAGTTATTCTAAAGGTGCTGAAAAATGTTGTTTACATGGTTTTATATTGATGATATACTAGTCATAAGGTTGTGTAACACAAGGAGTTAAGGGGCATAGTGCACCGACCTGTGAACTCATGAGAGATTCACATCTTTGAATCTTAAATATGGTGCCCTCCAAGCTGATATTAATGTTCTTGTCTCAAAGTTCGTCTTGTCTTTAGAATGAATTTTTAAAGACGTCTCAGTCAGAGGCATCTCAGTCGGCACAATGGGGTTGAAACAGGGCAGAGGGGGTGAGCTGCAAGTTCCGGAAAGTTTAGAGAATCTCTGCTGGCGGTGCACAAAGGAACAGTCAGCAAGCAGGTTCTTAAGAGTACAGCCAAGCACACTGCTGCTCTTTTAAGGTGGTAATAATCTGTATCCGTTCTAGCACCAGGCATGATGAGAAAATACTAAATCTAATTATTTGGCAAGGATACAACTGAATTTCTTACTGTGGCTCCATTAAAATTCAGAAATAAGACAACGGAAAAAGAAAAAGACAAAATAAGTGGAAAATTCTGGTTTAAAAAAGGAGGAGGACAAAGAGAGGATCACTGGGGAAGATGGAGATACTCCAGAGCTTAAAACAGATGGATGGACTGATGGTTCAGTGGTCTGCATCACTGACTCGCCCTATCAGTTAGAGTGGAGGTGCTCCCTCATATTTTGAACCCTTTAATATCCACATTCTTCTTTTTCTTCCCAGATTTTCTAGACCAATTCATAGTTATCTTTAAAATTAATGCAAACACCTTCTTCATACTTCAGTTTGCTGACATAAGAATATTTTTTTAACAACCAGTCAACCATTACTAGTATATCTTTTTTTGTCGAATTTATTGCAACCCAAGGTAAAATGCGATAAATCAATGAAGCAACTGAAGCATTTAATAAAACTAAACACATCAGAAGTTTGTCTAATTATAAAAGCAATGTATAAGATGAGAAAAAACAAATAAACATGCAAATGGATCAAACTGATTAAAAGTGAAATTAAAAAGTTTAGTCCTAAAAACAGAGCAGGTGTCAGACTCTCCACCATAACCATTTATCGCTTTATTAAGTAAACTTATCAAACAGTAATGCTATAACTGGTGAAATAGAATGTTGCGATTTTATTATAGGATTACACTTGACCATTAGGAGCATATTGTTACAAAAAAAAAAAAACACTTCCTGGTAAAGGAAGAGGAACATAGCTGTGTGTGTGTTTTTCATTCTCACACTCTTTATTTGTGTGGCTACATGATTTACTTTGAGTTCCTCAGGGCTTTGTACTGAAACAACTCAGCAGTAGTCACAGTCTGTCATCTTGAAGATGTTCTGTACTCCTTTTCAATCAAAATGCATGGAACACAACAGGCTCTATTTGTCCTGTTTACTGTCACAATGTGGCACAAACAACATGGGAAGCTTTGGTAGAATACTGTCTCTTAACCACTCTGACAGAAAATACATATGTTATGTGCAAACATGTATTTATCAGCACAAAATTCAATGATAAATACTTTTACTTAAACTTCCTTCTCCACTCAGCTGTAATGAACATTGACGTTATTTCTAAGTATCTGGTCCAGATCAAGAAATGGATTATGTTTGTGTGACAATTGACCTTTTTCTTACCAGCTCACACCCTCTTTCAAAAAGATTCCCCCTCAGGAGGTCATAAATTCCTGCCTTGGTGTCGAAGAACCCTCCTTTCATCTTTCTGTGACAGTAAAGATAATGCGGATGCTAATTTACAGCTTGGTGACACTTGTTCAAATAACTTTTCAGGATGTGATCAAAAGGAGTTCGATCACCCACAGACTAGAGGGAGCCATGAGGCCCCCCTCACCCCTCTCTGGCTTATCAAAAGTCTGCAGTCCATCTCACTCTGTGGGAAGAACCTCACCTCACACCACCTTTTTTTTCACCCAAGAAAAACAAAGGAATTCCTTTGTCTCTCCTGTCTTTAAAAATGTCTCTGATAACCTTCACCCTTACAGATTCTAGATGAAATAAAAACTTCAATGTGATACAAATTGATATAAAGAAAGGTTAATATTCACAGGTTTACTTTTAAAATGTGTTTACAAGATAAAGTTTGAAATTTTTCCTGTTTGATTTACTTAGGTAAAAGTTCTTTGGTTAATTTTCCTTGAAGACTTTTCACATTGTTTATCAACATGATACCAAATTATCTCTTTTAAATCTAATCTAGTCAAGAAACTAGAAATGTTATTCGTATGTACTCTTAAGCTAAGAGTAACTGATTTCTCTGATTAATCTGATGTGGGATTTAATGTGTTGCTATGCTTAGAATAAACATGATGCACGCAGTCTAAACGGTGATTCTGAATAACTTCACGTTTCAGAGAGGAAAGTGGTAAGGTTTATTTTATTGAAAACTTTATTCCTCATCAAAATTTAATCCCCTCTAAGCCATTCCTAAGTACTTCCCCTTTATGCAGATGAAGGTGGAGTCAACCACACCATTGGCTGAACCCGACTCCACCCCTGCCCTTTAAAACCAGAAGGCGCTAACTGCTAGCTCTCTTCTTCTTCAGCTCTTCTTTAGCTCTCTTCTTCACCTCTTCTTCGCCCATTCGCTTCTTCTTCGCTACTAGCTTCTCTCTCTTCGTCTCCGCCTCTCTGCGTAGATGACCTGATGACCTCACCGGCTCGCCTGCATGCTTGCCCTGCTTCCCCCCCCACCAGGGAGCTGTGCAGAGCTGCGACATGAGGCCTTCCCGGAAGAACACACTCTTAGACTTCAAGTCTTATCGGCGTTAAGCTTTCTTTTATTTTCACGTTACATTCTTCTTAACCAAGTTTAGACGTTTTAAAGTTTATTTTTCTTTCATCCGTCGTTAGAAACCAAAAGTTAGACGGCGTTAATCTGAAGCTAAACTACCAAAACGAAGACATCCTCCTGCCATGAGAGAGATCGAGCCATGCTTGCCCAAATCCTGGAGACCTGTATCAATCAGCTTCTGATACCCTTCCACACTTGAGTCACCCATCGAGCGTTTTATGCTTTGACTGCCTCTTCTTCAAGCTGGAACAGGAGCCACTGTGACTGCTGGAGAAGACAAAGCCGTCCAGGCCTCAACGTATCTCGGGGATCCAAGTTCAGTGGTTCGGTGAGACAATCAACCTATGTGGTTATTGCAAAGTGATGCAGTTTGGGTAAAGCAAGCTAAACTTACCTCTCTTCATCCATCCATCCTCCTTAAAATCCTTTAATCTTCAACTTCCCTTCATAGGCCAATAAATTAGCTTAATTTCATTAGTAAACCATTTCTCACTCTGAAACATTAGTCATTAATATTTATTTAACCTCAATAATTCATCTTGTTAATAAATTGAACTGGTTAC
>SSNR01000060.1:175062-193445 GCA_006937965.1 Callopanchax toddi | reverse complement strand
CCTCTCTGCGTAGATGACCTGATGACCTCACCGGCTCGCCTGCATGCTTGCCCTGCTCCCCCCCCCCACCAGGGAGCTGTGCAGAGCTGCGACATGAGGCCTCCTTGGAAGAACAGACTCCAGACTTTAAGTCTTAGAAACTTTCGGCGTTAAGCTTTTCTTTTATTTTCACGTTACATTCTTCTCAACCAAGTTTAGACGTTTTAAAGTTTATTTTTCTTTTATCCGTCGTTAGAAACCAAAGTTAGACGGCGTTATTATGAAACTAAACTACCTTAGACTTAATGGAAAACAACGACATCTCCATGCCGAGAGAACTTCACTGCTTGTTGCCCAAATCCGGAATCTGCATCGTCTCCAGCCTGCTTGCCAGACCTGAGTGGTGACCTAGGAACACCTTCTGATCCAGTGACCAAGTCAACTCCGACCTGGTAGAAAACCACGGAGGAGTTGGAAGGAACGAAACACTGCGACGTTTGTGTATCCGTATAGGAGCCCTCAAAAAGGTCTGTGATGAACGCATTTGTGGCTATTAAGAGTGATGCAATCTGATAAAGCAAGCTAAACCCAACTCTCTTCTCTCATCCATCCTCCTAAAATCCTTTAATCTTCAACTTCCCTTCATAGGCCAATAAATTAGCTTAATTTCATTAGTAAACCATTTCTCACTCTGAAACATTAGTCAATATTTATTTAACCTCAATAATTCATCTTGTTAATAAATTGAACTGGTTACCAAGTCAAATTCATAACTTTGCTGTGTTGCTGGTTATAATATGTTCATTTTGAGGTTTCTGTAAATAAATTTATCCGTATATAATCATAAATGGGCTTCCAGTAATTTTTGTGTTTTTCATATCGAAAATGGGTAACGAGCTTACTTCTTTCAGATTCAGACTGATAAATGATTAAATAACAATAAAATACAAATAAGATAATATTCAAGGTTGTCTCAGCTTACCTTCCAAAGAAAATGCTGGGTGGTGCCCTAATTACGAGGTTTTGACTATTATTATTAATTATTAAGAATAATTATAATAATAATATTCAATATATACAACTTTATACAATATAACGCTACACAGCTCTGCTGCATTGTTCCATTCTTCGCCTACCAGACGTGGAACCTGCTTGCAGTCAAAGTGAAACGAGCTGCTTTGTGACTTATTGATGAGGCAGCTGTTGCATGAAGCTTTCCCTCAGCAGATCAACATAACCAGAGCCCAGGAGCCGACCACCCACTCCACATGCCGCTGTAACAATGTCACTGTGAGATGTGGTAATGATGGGTGATATGTTTAGTTTTTTTAAACTTTTTCTTTTATTATCTGAAAATCTCAAGTACTCTGAGCTACGTGAACATGTATCTCAGTCAAAAACACTGAGCTGTTTATTAATCAAGGAGAAAAAAAACACGTAAAGAGCATTCTCAGCTTGAGTTTTTCATTAGAAATTAAAATAAACAACAAAAAACTAATTTACAGGATAAGTTTGCCCTTTAAAACAATGAAACCAGTCAAGAGGTTCTGCTTCTAAAAAAAAAAAGACTCATTATTAATATTATGTACTGCAATACATTTATGGTGGCTCTGCTAAAAGGAGGATTTTAACAGCAGCTTGTGTGGCTGTTTTGCTTTTCAGAATTTAATTTTAATGATTACATTAGCAAATCTCTGTTGCTTTATAATCACAGTAAAATGGATTTGAATTTGTAAAATGAAACAAGATGAGCAAAGGTCAAATAAACAGGCTCTAATTTTTGCAGATTTGTGAAGCTAACGACTTATTATTTAGAAAATAACACACACACACACACACACACACACACACACACACACACACACACATGGCGCCAACTTCCTCAAGCCCCTCTCTGTATCAGAGAACATCTTTGCTCTTGATAAACTGGCAGAATCGATCCACTAATTGGCTTTGAAAGCATTAAAACAGTGACCGTATTAGCTTTAGCCCATATTTCCATCCAATCTGGAAGATTTTCAGCTTGAATTAATATTTTTCAGAATATTTGTTGAATAATTTTGCTTACTGTCCAAATGTAGGTTGAGACAAAAATGGCAAATGCTAAAACAAAAACAAAATCCCTCAGATCTTGTTTCTGCTGTCTTTTTTCCCCTTTTTGAGTCAAACAGAAGATGTTTGTGTGTGTCTACAACACTGGTTTGATTGATCTGATCAATAACTCATATGTTCCAAGGTGGCTTTGGATTCAGAAGGCTGTTTGAAAGGAGGTGACAAACAGCTCTGTTTTATTATTTTTATTTTATTTTTTATGGGTGGCTGTTCATTTACCTGAGAAGGTTCAACACTGATTGACTGACAGCTTTGAAGGTGTGTGTATAAATGTGTGTGTTTCTGTGTGTGTATGAGTCTTCCTGTGCTTCTGTTTTGAAGCAGCCGAGTTGAATGCTCAGATGCTGTGATGCAGAAAGGCAGAAAATTTGCAACAGCACACCGAGCTCTCAGATTTGAGGATTTTCTTTTCGGCTTGTATTCTGTTCTGCAGCTCTGGTTTTGTCGTTATTGAGTGCAATGTTGTGCGAGGGTCTGGGATTGAAAGTTTTGAGTTTTGTAGAGGATGTATGAGTGCATGGGAGTTTTCCTATATTTGTACGAAGCACCTAGCTTGTGTCCCAGACAGAAGAGATGGAAACAAATCGATCTTTGCTGTATCCCATGTCCTCTTCCTCTGTGGCAGACTGCTTGGATCTGCAGAAAGGCAGGAGGTAGAGATTGAGGAGATGACTGCTCACAGGTCTGTGCAGAGTGCAGTGGATACTTTTTCTTAACTAAAGGAACAGGATTAGAGACAATATTTACCTTCCTGTGTATGAAATGTCATTTACCTTAATTTTCAGTAGATCTTAGCTACACAGAATATCAACAACAATCTCCCCTACCTTCCTACAAGAGTTAAAAATTGTGACTTTTTTTGACAGTTTCACATATAATGTAAAAATATCAAAACAGTTTTTGACCCTAACAATTTGCTGACACTTTTGCACTGCATTGTATATATATTTTTAACAAGAGTGAACAAATGTAGTTACTCTCCATAGAACCAAAAAGTTAAGATTTCAAGGAAAATCCACTTAAAACGTTTTTATGTAATATTTAAGTTAAGAAAATGTGTCACAATTGGGGGTTATTGTGCTTTTTAATTTTAGTTTGTGGTATTATCTGGGTCCAATTTGATTTTTATATGTTGCTGCTCGTTGTTTGGCCTCAGTCTTCTTCTGATGATGTTTTATGGTGGTTGGCAACCAGTGTATGGATGCATTACCGCCACCTGCTGGACTGGAGTGTGGGACAGAGGAAGTCATTCTTTACATCCTATTGATTAGTCCTGTGTTAAGTAAATAATTAACCAGTAATTTTGCCTCAGTCTGTCACACCTGATATTCAGCTAGTTAATTAGTGCCACTCATTATGCCATTAATTGTCAGACTTCTTTTTGATCTCATTTTCAAGGGAGTTCCTAAAGATGGGATTGAACCTGCAACCCTTTAAATCACAAAGTCACATTTGAACATGTAACTTTTAATATATTATTCAAAAAGCATTGGAATGTGTTGGGAACAAAACACCACACCACTTGATGAAAATAAAAATGATCAACCTACAGGGGCCTTAACTTAAAGTTACCAAGACATTTAAACTGAAGAACTGATGAAGCAGGCTAGTCCAGTTTGTTGAAAAGTCATTACAACAATTTTAAATGCTCAGTGATTCTTATAGTTTGTAAGGCCCTCTTGTGCATGTATGCAAGCCTGACAAAACTGAGGCCTTCTCCTTTTAAGATGATGAATGTTGTCCTGGAGTATCTCCTGCCCAGGGCATCACTGAGCTTCTGGACTGAGGTGCAGCCTGGAGGCACTGAATGAACCTAAACATGATGTCCTCATGATGTTCTGATGGATTCAGGTCAGGCCAGTGTGGAGGCCAGTCAGTGGCATCAATTCCTTCATCCTTCAGGAACTACCTGCATACTCTTGCTACATGAGACCAAGTTTATCATTCACTGGGAGGAGCTCAGGCCCCACTGGAGGTCACTTTGTAGGGCTCTGGCAGTACTCCTCCTCAAGAGCTTTTTGACTCTAATTAGACACCTGCACACTGAGTCTGACTGATTCTATTAGAAATGTCATTTGCAATTAGCTGTTATTTGTGGAATTTACCACTATTCACAAAATATCCATTAGATATCTAACAACTACAGTCCCTGCTGCTCGGATCGATGGTTTATCTATGCAGCTGCTGACAGAAGGTGACGTGTTTTTCATCACCTCCTGATGTATCTCCTCCACCATCGCTGAAAGGCTGTTGTTGCACAAACACAATAGACTTGGCCTCCACCCCCTCTCCCCTCCTCGTCCCATCCACCTCTCTGACCTTGTTCATTTGGGTGCACGTTTCCAGTAATGTCCTCTGTGTCATGTTCACTGCTCAGGTTCAAATAGAGACCAAATGGAGGTCACATTTGTTTTATTGCTGGGTCAAGGGACCTGTGGTGTTTTTGATTACCCATAATGCATCAGGACATACACAGCAGTAGGACAATATGCGTGCAGACAAAACAAACATCTTGCGTGTTTTAGTATGTTATTGATATTGTAACTAACTATGCAATTAGGCTTTTATTGAAATTTTCTTTTAATGTTGATCAGCTTAAACTGTATTTGTTAATTTATTAGCAAACTATGTGGAATGTGCATTTGGACTTACAGCTGCGCCCATAAATAAACTGTAACTAGAGGATTAGTTTGGCGTGTAATTCTGAATAGAGTTGTTTGGATTCAGCCCAGGGCCAACACAAATTTTGGGCCTCAGCTCACAAATCTCTGCTTCCTGTTTTCACTTTTTCCTTTAAAAAGTTCCTGCCAGAGGAGGTGATGTTTATCACCGATGTTTTCATGTTTTCAAAGTTTGCTCCTCTGTGTACATCTCCAAGAAATGTAGCATGCAGCAAACACTTTCTCCCAAATTCCTGTCACTCATTCAAACTTTTTCTTATTTTTCATCTATTATAAAAAGTTTCTGATATTCCTTCAAAAAGGAGATCATTAGACCGATTACTGTTATAAACAATATAATATTGTCAGACTCCCATAGCCAATAAACACATTGTTATCCACTGATATTCAATTAACTTAGCAGGGAGTACTTATATGCATATTCTGACCTATTTGTAATTGATATTGGTTACCTTGTTTTGAAATGCCTATAGCAATCCTGTTAATCAAGCCATTCATTATTACATTAATTGGCTGTGATTAAGTGGTTAATTATTGGATGGCACACTAGTCAAGCACAGCCCATTAAGAGGGTGGAGTTGATGTTAGAGCTTGCAAATGCAAATGGAGACGTCAAGAAATTAGAATAAATGAGTTTGTTTGTTAGACTGAGAAGGAAAGCATGAGGGCAGCCAAGCATTAAATTCAATTGAGTTGCGCCTGTCAATAGCAGGCCAAGGGGCCATTTATTCCAGTACTTCTCTATAGGATCTTTGTCACCACTGAACATGATGAATATGATGCTAAGTTTATAACTTTTTAGTTTCAAGTGAGTCTAGAATACTGTGGAGTTTCTCTCCGCCGTTGTAATATTTTCACAATCGACCCAAAGTTCCATACACTGTCATCCCCAGGGTGTCAAATACTCATGTTTTGTCACAGCCAGTAGTTTGTCTGTGTGTCAACACGTCCTGGGGCGGTATTCGATAATGATGATATTTGATAGAGCGAACCCTGCATTATTAATGAAGCACAAAGTACAGGAGGTGGCAGGAGAAAGTGCAGAACTTCCAGTTTGTAAACCTCAGTTTAACCGCCGGTCCTCCTCGGACACTGAGTCTTCTGTCAGCTGGGAGTTTTGTCTTACAAAATACTTTCTCTCTCACTCTTTCTGTCTTAGTGTTAGCTTTCATTTTTGTCACCAGTTATAGTGTGTGTTAGGCTACACAACTGACCAGAATCCACACAGTATGGTGTCATAGCTCTTCACTGAATGGGTCTGAATGTCCTCTGAGGCTAATCTGCAGACGCTCAGAGTGTCAGCATGTCAGTAACTTCTGTAGACTTAGAGCTAACTGATTTGCATTGTTTTCCTGATTTATGTGAAAGTTTAATTTGAGAAAAAATGTCATAATCCACAGACTGGATCGACCCAGTGCAGTCTGTGATATAAGGCTTTTTACCATGGCTTTAATAGGCTTGGGCATCATTCCTTTAGAATATAAAACCAGGGTAGAGAGTAAGGAATTAAAGGCTCGTGAGATCAAATAATCAACATGCCACTGTAGCGCTGGCAAAGCGTTACTATCTCTGATTTCTGACATCTGGTTCACCACCACAATAACTCATCTTTTTCCTAATAACTTGGATTAAAATGACTCTTTTATGATGTTGTAACCTGAATCAACATTCCTTCCAGGACCCGGTCGTGTCGGAAGACTAAGAAGATTTAAATGTTGTCAAATCAACACACTAAAATGTTTCAAAAGAAGAAACTCAGAGGGAGAGTTAGAGTAGCCGAATGGACACCGTGTGAAGGTGTATTGGCGGTTGGCAAAGGTGAAAGCCAACTTGTGCTGGTTGGATTCATGGACCGGTATAGTCCAGAATCCAGAAGCAATGTCAAGAGTAGAAAAGTACTTTGCCTCTCTTACCTTTGGGAGTTCCTGATCCAGGCGGATCGACGGCCACCGAGACAGCGAAACCTGTTTGTTTAGTTGTCGGTAGTCGATGGTCAGTCGCCATTTCCCGTTAGGTTTCTTAACAGGCCACAACGGCGCAGAGTAGGTGCTGTTACAGGGTCGAATGATACCCTTCTCCAACAGGTTGTCAATGATCTCCTGCACAGGTCCTTCGGACAGCAGGGGAAGTTTGTATTGTTTCACAAAAGTCGGAGGTGCACCCGCCGCTGTGGGGATTGTTACCTCATGGATTGTAGTCAGGCCACAATCCAAGGAGTCAACTGAGAGGGAGTCTTTGTACTTAAGTAGGAGTTGACGGAGCTTGTTACGCTCAACGTCGTCTACTAGAGCATCTGCTTCCTCCACAATCTTTTCGATGTGGGACAGAATTTCTGGAGGTCTCCCTGGAGGGAGGCTCTGTTGTTCTTCTACCAGACAGCGATGTTGAAGTCCGGCAGGGAGGGTTATGGGTTTGGGTTCTTTGCCTCGGGTCCACATCCTGGTAAACACTAAGCCAGAGTTCCTTTATTTTACAGCCTAATGCTGTAATAAATTAGTAAAATTACTTTATGTTTAAATCAAACTTAATGTTTAATTTTCTACTACTTACAATAATTATTTCATCGTAATAATTAATGTAAAGGCGAGCCAATCCATTTTAATATACCTTCCTCAAATCAAAATGAAGGATTAAATATACTTTAGGCCATTTAAAACAAAATGTCCTCTAAAACTTTAGATTTCAGATCTAATATGACTGATTTCACTATTTCCAAAACTCAATTTTTGGTTATCAAAAACTCAATCCTTAGTTTACTAAGTATTTCCAAAACTTTAAATAGTTAAACTTAGGTTAAAATACGACGTAATGTCTTTCCAAATTCACTTTAAAAGTGTCACTCCTAGAGTAACCTCATGGGAGTGAAGTCAATCTCTTCAGAGTTTTATACAAAATAGAGCTCTTAAATCATTTAAATAGGTTAAATCCTTAATTAAATGTAATGGCATGACACATAGCCTTATTTTTAAAATTAGACTAATTTAATTTTTCTAGTTTATTTTAACCAAATCTGCCTACATTCACACATTTTGAATGCCCCTTTACCAGATTGTGGTTGTTTTGCTGTGCTGTGCCTTTCTTCTGCTCTACTGTCCAGCCGCCGGACGTCCAAGGTCCCAACTGGTCTCGTCTGCGACTCATCTGCCGACGCTGCTCTGGGTTGGAACTCTTCATCAACGACGCCGCTGCTGCCTACCCCCTTCACGGACTGCCCCACTCCTCAGTCTCCTGGCACCGTTTGGATCGGTGCCTTCCTCCTGATTCTGTTTCCGGTGTGGGATGCTTCCTGATTCCTGAAGGTCAATGACACAGGTGCCCCTGTGTCTGGTAAAACTCAAGCTCTGATTCATTTTTGATTGACTCTGTCTGGTGGAAAGGTACCACAAACCTTTCTTCCCTCTTGGTTCATGATGACCCACGATGTCCTCCATCATCGGATTGGTATTTCAAGGCAACGACCTTCTGCTAGGAGTCCTCGTCTTGAAATAAGGGGGGATATGTAGCGCTGGCAAAGCGTTACTATCTCTGATTTCTGACATCTGGTTCACCACCACAATAACTCATCTTTTTCCTAATAACTTGGATTAAAATGACTCTTTTATGATGTTGTAACCTGAATCAACATTCCTTCCAGGACCCGGTCGGGTCGGAAGACTAAGAAGATTTCCTTTAATTAATAATTAAACTTAAGAACTCTTTGATGTCTCAGTCTAAAAAGACACTACCTTTAATCCACTGTCCAGAAATGTCTTAATGTGATTAATTCATTTTCTTCCAGTATTCATGAATGTTGATGTTGCATCAGTATTATTTTATGGTTTCTACTTTTGCTAAAAGGTTAAAACATATTAGTAATCCATTAAACTTCCTGGGTTCTAATGACGAGAACCACGTGACTTGGTAACTCTCTCCCATTGGTCCACGCGGCCAAACCGGGCCACGTCCCAACTTCCTGCCTGGAAGAACTGAGTCTCCTCAGTTCTCATTAACCCCACGACGAGAGAACACAGCCTCCGTTTTCCTCCGCTACACGGAAGGCCTCGATGCCGACCGAGCTCGTGAGTAACCAGCCTCACCGGTCGAGAACATTGCTCCGGCTAAGAAGCCAGACACCATCTGTCTGCTTCTTTTCACCTGCCATGGGAAAGCCGGTTAGCCTCTGCGCCCGCCGACCATGGACCAGCTAGACCGGCTCGACAGACTCCTCCGTGCCTGCGGTAACGTCACGTTCACCGGGGATAACTCTGAGGTTCGTCAGATCAACGATCACACCGACGAACCTCCACCCACCACGCCGAGGCGATCTGGAGCGGTCTTAGCAGGTATCAACTCCGATCTGGGTAAACTGAGGCTCTTGATAAATAACACTCCTGTCAACGTAGCTCAGTTCTCCTCCTAACTAGCTCCGACTCCCTAGAGATATAAATATCTCACGGGCTCTCGTCATTAACTCTCAGCTTAATAACATCAGAAGGATCTCTTAAGATGCAACTATCTACCTCACATCTGTCTGTTTATTCAATCTGTTTTCTTTAATAAAATAACTGAAGTCTAAGTCAGCTTCTGGTTTATAACTTTCAAATATACGTACGTAGGTCTCCCTTTGAATCAAATGAATCTAGAAAGCCTGCATGACAACTAGATTAGTGAAGGTAGCTAGCACTGCTCAGCGTAAAACCGACAGAAACTAAGCTAATAACTTTGCAGAAGTGTGTTCGTACTATAACGATAAAATCAGGTTATATTACGCTACACCACCTAAAAATTCACAACAATACAGTAACATCACTGAATCTGTCATTTTTTCCTGCCTAACAGCATAATTGGCCTTTTCAGGTCTGTGCAGGAGACAGCAGACTTTCAGCTTAAGGCCTGATCCAAAGGTGTGCTTGTAGTGCACACCGAGGGAAGCAGGTGTTGTTATAGTCCCACTCCCTTTGTGGACTACAACAAGCTTTCTGCAGAGTCTGGTCAGCTGTGGTTCTGCTTGTTCTGTATTGTGTGTCCCGCTGCTCCTGCCACGAGAGTCACAGGCTGCATGAGTTTGGTTTTGTTTGGATTTTAACTCCCTTTTCCTCAGTTTCTGACAGTCAGTTGTGAGGAATAAAAGCATCACCATGTGTGATAGATTCAGTCATGAAAGACACGTTTAGGTCATTTTATCAGGTTGTTGCAAAATATTTGTTGCTGGTGCACCTGAATTTCCACACTGAGGGACAATAAAGGTTATTTCTATTTTATTCTAATTCTACATACCATTTATTTTCATTTAAGGGCTTAAATGTCCACACTCTTGGCATAACATACAGCCCATCACAGGTCCTCATCGCTGCAGTGTGCACCAGCATTTAGATGGTTTACTACACCAGCCGTGGGCCACATTTATCTTTTACTGTTTTGGCTCATTTTACTCCCAGTTGTCTGCGTGACTGCAGGGCAGATGAGGCTGCCATCGAGGGACAGAATGCAGCTCTGCTCTAAAGAATGACACTTCAGTAAAAAGATTAAACCCCCATACTAACCGCATGTCAACCAACATGTTCAGTGATTTCAATGAAACCAAATCAGCATTTGACAAAGCTTTGTTCTGAGAAAATCATCAAGCTGAGGTTTTTTTATTCAGCAGTAACACGTGTGTACACAGAAATGTTCAGTTTTTAATCTGCCTGTGAACGGATCGGCTATGCATTGTTATTTCATTGAATGCATCTAAGTGAAGCTGGCAGCTATAAAAAAGCCATCCACTCTTAAGACCAAATGCTTTTATTGTGCTCCTGTCCCAGCTCAGTCAAACACACGTTGCTTTGACCTGATGTGTCTTTTTATGTTGTCGATCTTTTTGTTTTTTATTCACACAACTAGCTCTGCTTTTCAAAGTCAACTTGCAAAGCTGTTTAATACATTTCTGACAATTTACTAAGTTCCGATAATAAATTATGCCATGGCTGTTTGAATGAAATAGTATTTATAAAGAATCTCCTTAATGTAAAATTTGCACCGCTTTCTAATTGAGAAGGAGAATTAATCCAGTTTTTTTAAACCAGAAATCTGTTGTTTGTCTGCAAGGGGAAGTGGTGCAGTGTGGTGTTAAAGGATTCTGAATCAGCCTGCAGTAGTCTTGAGTATTTATTGGCTTTAGCTTTCATTACCAGAGATGAAAACATAAAATCAGAGTGGACACAGTATTTTTTACTGAGTGCTTTGCGTTGCAAGAGTGGGAACAGCTCACTTCTTTTCTAAATAGCTTTATCATTTCTCACTGGCAGCTCACTCACAGTCTTACTTTCTAAGGTTTACTTCAATTAAACAAGGAAAAATGTAAAATAGTAACATATAGCTTTCAGTGCACTTAGAATATGGTCCTGTTTTGGTGGATGAACCAGTCACATCAGCAGATGTTTACAGAAGGTTTTATAGATGAAATTAAGCATCAAAATGAAAACTGAAAATAGAAGAGCATTCAGATTCGTCAGCAGAAACGAGAAATAATTCAGTCCTCCTCAGTGTTAGACAATGCAGAGAGAAGAAAGACAAAGAGGAGATGTGAGCAGTGGAGAGACAGGAAGGGACTGGGTGAATGATGACAGCAATAAGCAGTTTAGTGACTTCAATCGTTTTTTACAAAATGCTTTTGTGTGAAATCCTCGCTTTACTTATACAAATCTTTTTGACCAATATTCCTTCTTTTTTACTTTTCAATTTTCTCTTGTTTCTGCAGTTGAAGGATAGTCATTGCTGCGTGTGTCATTGGCACAATATCAAATACCTGCTTATTGCATATGAAGCAGTTTTTCTAATTAATATCTTCAACGTGAAGTCATTGTTTAGAGGATTTTATGATCCTTCCAGAAACCAGTTTTTATTATTCATGCCTGCCATGAAACAAAACACAAAAGAATATTCCTCTCTTGTTTTCCAGTGAGTAACATTAACATTTTGGTTTCCAAAGCTATAGCATGTTAATAAAACATCATGCTTCTCTTTGTGATTCTGATCCTTTTCTGTATGTCCTTGCACATCATGTAAAGTAAACAGATACCATTTGTTGACACTTTAAATGAAGGAGTGTTGTTCATTGGAGGGATAGCTTAGACATTGATTTCACCAAAAGAAATATTCATGCATGTTTATGCACGGTGCACATTCATACACTATGTCATATTGGGTCTCCCCACAAAATCAATGCATTCAGGTGTTCCAATAAAGACATGGATGAGCGAGTTTGGTGTTGAGAAACTTGACTGCTTCGCCTCTTTTTTCTTCCACTCATCCAGATCCAGGTCACAGGGGCAGCATCCCAAGTAGGGAATCCCAGACTGCCCTTATCTTGACCAGCTTCTCTGGTGGAACCCCAAGGCAAGCCTGGAGATATAATTCCTCCAGTGTGTCCTAGGTTGACCCGGGGGCCTCCTGTTGGCCGGACATGCCCAAAACACCTCCCAGGGAGGCATCCTGACCAGATGCTGCTCTTGATGTGGAGTATGTTTGAGCTCCTCTCCCTATCTCTATTACTGCGCCCGCTCACCCAGTGGAGGAAACTCATTTTGGCTGATTTTATTCACAATCATGTGTTTTTGGTCATTACCAAAATTGGGCAAGGTTATGCATGTTTTTTCTTCTTTTGTGCATGCTATTTAAAGGATGGTTCACTAAGAACAAGTAGTCATCATGTCCAGATCTGCAGACGGAGACTGAGAGGGGGCAACATATTTTAAATAGGGCCAGTTAAATCTCAAATGAAGAAAAAGAGGTGAAGGCTTCATGAGACAGCACAGTGATGGAAGCTGAAGCTCTTAAAATCCTAATAAGTTTGCTCTTGGAAAAGTTCTGCCTCTGCCAAACTCTGGTTTTACTTTTTATTTTAAAATTCTTCACAAGTCCTCAACAGTTTGATCAATTCAGAACAGAAATGTAACTCTTTTTTTTGTTAAACTCGACTTTAACTTTAAAACAGACAACACATGATTTTATAAGAGATTCAATAACCTTTGCACTAAAAATAAAAAAAGAAGTTACTTGGAAAATACTCACTGTTTTCTTAAAGATCCAACATCTAAACCTGGTTCTTATTGCTCAGTCACACCAACTCCTTTATATCTGGTTTCCTTCTCCAACATTACTCTTTCACTTTTTTATTCTGGATCCTTTAGACGCAAACTCTTAGTATTCTCTTTTAAGTTTCAGCAGCCACTGTTTCCTGTTCCCCGTTGGCCTTCAACAGACTTCATTATACAGCATTATTGATGGGAAGTTTGCTCATCTACGCAACGCCATTAAACTGTCGTCTTCTTCTTTCTCTCTCTTTTTTTTTTTTTGCAACATAAAGTATTAACGGCTTAATGTCCCTCCATAAATTACCTGACAACGACTGTGACACAAATATCCATCCGGTGAGGTTCTGGAGGAAAAGACATTTTCAAGTACAGATGGATTCATCAGCAGTGCCGTAATAGGCTAGCAGTCATTAACATAACATTAATTCCTTTATTAGGGATTCCAGAAACAAATAGCTTTTCACAAAGATCCTGACTTGCAGCCGATCCACTGCTGAGTCTCGAATTAAAGGCTCACCGAAGGCTGAGAGGTAGTTGTGCCTTCATTGCTGCTGTTGTTTCCTTCTAAACATGCCCTCCTCTGCCTCTTCTCTCTGTGCTTTTTTCCGACATTTGCTCCTAAATTTACTCCCCCCTACATCTCCCATTCTCCCCCTCAGTCAGAACTTGATTGTGCTGTGAAAGCTGTGACTGTGTCTGTGTGTAATTAGCAGTTTGAATGAAGGGCAAGTTAATGAGATCAACTTCAGCTGTCCTTACAAGGGAATAGCTTTGACAGAGTCATTGGGATGTGTGTGTGTGTGTGTGTGTGTGTGTGTGTGTGTGCCCACTTGTGCACATTCAGGCTTTCAGTGCATGCGAGGCAGCTATGTGACATTCATCGAACATAAAAATACATTTTCTGACTTTTTCAGCCGTTCAAACATTTCACTCCCTGGTTAATGCAGTAGCTCCCACTTTGCTTTTAAACCTGTCAGCTCAAAGAGTGGGCTTATGAAAGTAAACCTAAAAATGACCTACAAATGTTCAGATCTGTTTTTGCTTCCCCTTCTATCTCCTAAATGTTGCCCCATCTGTCGGGTGTTTCCGGCTATGTTAAGTCTCCATGAGCCGTCACGTTCTCTGATGGTCAGGAAATCCATCTTAATTTGAAAGGGTATTGCATTTTCACATTTTGGATTGATGCCCATTCATTATTCATAATTCACTTACCCATATCTGTGTTCGATTCAGTCAGTATTATGTGCTCAGAGGCTCTGCAGGTGAGGGACCTTGATCAGAGGGTAAAATCTCCCAGTGGGTAGTTTAAGGGCTGCTTACAGGCAGAGAGATGCGCTGATAAGTTGCAGTCTTTGCGTGCCGTGCACCACTTTGATTTGGGATTTGTATCCATAAAATTAGTATCAATTATCAGTTTTATTCTGTCACAGCTGTAAAAAGGTCTTTACAACATATTTGTTAGTTTTTTTTTATCAGGAGACTGAATATTTGGGGAAACATGTTAATGTTAATTCCAAGGAGGTAAAGAAAATTCTTCAACATAAAATATAAAATCTTCTGATTTCAGGAAGGAAGACCTAGTAATGAATATAATTAATGTTCAATTAGAAACAGGCAGTCAGAGCGTTATGGTGAATTCTCACATCACTTGCTGCTTGTTTTTACAAATTATAAATGAAAAGAAGGCAGGAAGGTGAAGATGATGCGTATAAGGTCAGTTAGCTGCCTTACCTTAGCACAAGTTGATACATTAGCATGAAACTGACTAAAGTTAGAAACTTTAACTAAAGTTAAAGAATTTACTATAATTTACTTTACAATAATTAACTAAAGTTAACTAAAGTTAAAAATAATGTTTACAAGCATATTTAAAGGCATTTAATTAGATTTTTGAAACTTCTTTTGGTCCACGGAAAGAGAAAATAGTTGTAAATAAGTGTTTTTTGTTTTTTTTATAAAAACATGTTTTTTCCCCTCCAAACAGCAGGTTTATTTCAAACCTTAATCATTCAAACCCATGTTTCATCATTTGGTTTCACTTTTATCAGAGTTATTATTTTTTTGGTCATGTTGATGATGCATGTTCCTCTCTGTGGGGTCAGTAGTCATCATCACAGCAGGTTGGAGGCACAGAGAGCTGCTTTTATGGGGAATGACTTGAAGGTTCAACTCAATGTTTGGTTTCTGTTTTTTTAACACATTTTTTGATCAGTTAACAGAAAACAGACTTTTATTCACTTTTCTATTTGCCGCCCATTTTCCAGTCACAAAGAAAAGCCTTGTATTGGATTCAACTGTGTCCTCAGTTAAAAGCATACAA
The DNA here is from genome assembly GCA_006937965.1 of Callopanchax toddi. NCBI lineage: Eukaryota > Metazoa > Chordata > Actinopteri > Cyprinodontiformes > Nothobranchiidae > Callopanchax > Callopanchax toddi. The sequence continues at coordinate 178,299 of SSNR01000060.1, read as the reverse complement.
AGTGTTTGTGTTTACTCTGACGTTCCTAGAAGACCAGTCAGATTACTCATGCTGCACAGATGGTGTGGCCTGTCCACACTGGTGCCATGGGGTGCTGCCATACTCCAGTTGCAATGGGTATGAACCATAGCAGGAGCTGGACAGCAATACGCCCGCTGTTGATTTTTTTGACACAGTCCTCAGCACTCTCAGCATGAGTGTGTTTAAACACCATCTGTCCTTATGCTGTCTCCTCCCAGTTCACCCCCCGCCCCATCAGAGATCTCAACTTTACAAATCCACTTTATCGATTTGATGCATCCTCTGGTTTGAGTTGAAATCCTCCTCACCTGACCGAGGAGACTACAAAACGCTTCCTATGACCTTCACTAAATGTCAAACCATCCACTTGATTGCTTTGCTGTCATGATTGCATTCCCCTTTCATCGCTACCCCACTTCTTCACCTCACTTCACTTTACCCACTCAAAGCAAGAACCACTTTTTTTCTTCCTTATTTCCACTCTCCGCTTCAAGGTGCCAATTTAAAGGTTCTTCCCTGAATTTTTATGATTTACAACAAACAGAGCAGAAATACACACTTCTCTATACATCAACATGTCATTTACATCTCATCATTCCACATGATGGCGGATGCCGAGCCTATCAAAATTTTATTAAGCTCAACTTCTCCCGTTTTTCTGAACACAAACACTTCTGTAAACTCAGAGGGAGTTTAGGATGAGTAGAGCTGTTAGTATGACTTCCTAACCTGAGTCAAAAGGCCTCACGTCCATGGAGTTTTGAACTTTTTTTTAAAAATTGCGTTCAGCGTGTCTTCTCTCTAAATAGTCCCAGAATGGATGTGGGGACCTGGAACAAGTCATCTTAATTTAGTTTCCATGAATAAAAAGGTTTGAGAAATGTGAGAAATAAAGTGAAGGTAGCTTGGAGATATAATTAAGACACTTTATGAATCAATTGCAACAAGAAAATGTACACAATTGTTGCATTAATGTCGCAATTTGTTTGTGTCATAAGACCCCCTGACCAACCATGAAAAAAAAAACATTGCAAAACGGGCTTCATCTCCAAATCAGTGTGATTCCAACTGGAAAATTGCAACTTTTCACTGGTTACCAGCAGTCACAGCCCAGTGATGCAGCTGGAAGTTCCTGTCTGTTTTGAAAACTCCTGAGTCTGTTTTAGACAGGCTCAGCGGAGAGCCAAAACAAATAAAACCTTTCAGAAATATTTGATGTACCAGCTGAGAGGTGGTGCTTTTCTTGTATCTTGTCATAATTTGATTCACTTTGTGTGTTTTTTAATGAATGTGTATTGGTGTTTATGGTGTTTGTGATTTATTCAGCATTCAAGTGTTTAACGGTGGTTGGGGCGGTAGAATAGCCGCTCTGGAGGGTTGCCGGGTCGATCTCAGCTCCGGCTGGGTTACCTTGTCATTGTGTCCTTGGGCAAATCACTTCACCCACCCTGCCTACTAGTGGTAGGTGGAGGGACTTGGCAGGCACCGGTGCATGACGTCAGTGTGCTCCAGGGCAGCTGTGGCTACAGCGTAGCTCATCACCACCAGTGTGTGAATGACTGTTGTGTTGTACAGCGCTTTAGGGAGTGAGGAACACTCTAGAAAGTGCTGTATAAATACAGGACATTTACCATTTAAATTAATACAAATTTGAGGCTAGTTGCTTTAGGTTCTGAAAAAACAAACAAACATGAGTTTTTCTTTGGTTTTACTTGTTTGCATCTTTTGCTGAACAGTGTGCTTCTTAATCCACAGGTTTCACCTTTCATGATACGTTTTCTATTTCCATCCTGGCAAGAACTGTTGCTGGAGTCTTTAGGTTTTCTGTATTTCAGGTTATTTATTTCCTATGAAGTCAATGCTTCTATAACAAAGAACATTTATAAATTTGATCCAACTATTCTCTTAGAATCCAACAAATTGCTTCAACTTTAATGGTCAGAGGTCAAATAAAAATAAAACTTAAATATGGATTAAATCAAAAGTCTTGTATATTTAGGGTGAGACTCAGTGACTTTGTGAAGTGCTGCAAAAACACTTGTCTGATTAGTATTCAACACAATCAACTCAGGAGAAAGAGATGAATGCAAACAGCAGCCTGGCTGATTGCTGGACATATATAACCATCAAACAGTAACTCTGGCTGCTCTTGCCAGTATTTTCATCCTCTTAACAAGTGCACAATAGATTTAACCGTCCCATGTGTCAGAGCAGTGATGATGGCAGTTACACTTCATATTACTAACACAGATTTGCATAAACAGCCTCACTGAATCCCACTCATTTATTTGCTGTAGTATCTTAATCCGTTTTAGGGTCATGAGAGATCCCAGGACACAGAGCAGAGCCACTCCATAACACAACCATGAGACAACTTCATTAAAGTAGTCGTTAGTAAAAAGACTTTTTATTGAGAACATTATGTGGAAACAAGAGAAAACATGTATCTGAAAACTGTGCAAATGCAAGAATAATATGCTATGTTTAATGTGGGATTTTATACAGAAATCTATACAAGACTCATCTCTACCTGGTTGTTTGCTCATGCTTCTAAAATAATCACTACGAATCCTGCAGGATTAAATCACATCTTCTGTTCAGGTTGGTGCTTCACTCTAATTGAAATTTAGGAGAGAGATTTATTCTACTGTTTTCCAAAAAAATAATTACGGCAAGCAATTTTGTTAGTTGTGTATTTGAAAGACACACATCCATTTAATACAGCATTTTCTCATTAAAATCACAGAGTATTGACTATTTCCAAGGTCAGACTGCCTTCAGATGGATGTCCAGCTAAATGTGAGCAGAGAACCAGAACATACATGTCCACCATCACACAGGCTTTTAATACGACCAAATATTCCCGTGAAGAACTGAAAAGTATTTGTCGTCTGAGTCGTAGCTTTTGGATGGAGTCGCACCCTCACAGTGGGGCAAACTGAACAGTGCTGGGTTTTCCAAAGAAGTGCATATGGAGGGAGATTCACTTTGTCTGCCAGCAGCTGTGGTTCTATTAAGGATTTGGCTCAATGGCTCTGCGGCCATCTGCTTTGGACCAAGATCCAGGGAGCAGAATTGTACCGAGCCAGTGTTTGTAATGTCTGTCTGGATCTGACTTTACATGCTCTGCTTTACATGTGGCTTTGGTTAACTAGCTTGTTCTGTGGACCGAAAGCTCTGGTTGTATCATCATGACTGAAGCTCTTGATGTAGATA
>SSNR01000060.1:154199-168195 GCA_006937965.1 Callopanchax toddi | reverse complement strand
GTAGAGGCTGCTCAGCTGCTAAAAAGGGTTACCAAATCCGTCAGTCAAGCCCCTCCCGACAGGCTCCAGCCCAGCAAGGGCAGAGACGTCACCCAGTTCGATATTTACAATATCACAAAAGGAGTGACAAAATTCATTCCAGAACCAGGTGACCCACGTAAGCTACCTGCTTATTTCATGAGCCTCGAGTGTTACTTGAATAGATTTCCTGGCATGTCATTAGAAGACAAAATCTTCATCCTTAAAGAAACCTCTGATCTGTCAGTGGGTCTGTTCATTGACCGTCAACCAAAGGAAACGGTTGGTGATTACGACCGACTGTGCAAAGCCATCGCCAAGGAATTTTCCGGCGGTGAAGCAGATTACGGCTTTAGGGCAGCTATGCACATTAAACAGGGTAAGTCAGAAGACCCAGGTGCATATTACCTTCGCCTTTTCAGTGCTTATTTTGGCTTCAGAAATGAACCAAAAATGGAAGAAGGAAAAGACTTCAAACAACTTTTCTTTGCCAATCTACATCAATCTTACCGCCAGTTCTTGGTATCGGTCAACATCGGTGCTACCAGTATGTCCGACCTCAGAGAAATGGCGACCAACGCTTTCAAAAACGTTGCTCAACCGGTAAGTAAACATAACAATGACAACGGTAACGTTAGTTCTGTTCTTAGTGTGAGTAGCTCCCCCACTCTACAGTTGGAGGGTGCACCACCCGCCAGACCTAGAGGTTCCAAGGTTCACTTTAAAAAGAAACCTGGACCGAGCTGGCGAGATAAGGTCAAGTCTCAAAGAGACCATCACCGATCTCCCGACTTTAACCGAGGGAGGTCACCCCCATACCGTGGTGATGACTCCAGGTCCCCCGTTCATGAACGTGGGAGGGGCCGGAGCAAATCCAGGGAAAAAGGGGGGTGGTCCCCTGGTCCATCAAAAAAAGGAGGTCGAAGAGACCCCTCAGAGGGTCGCTCTCAAAGATCCTACGATCATAGTCCCCGCCCAGACCGGAGCTCCCAACGGAGAGGCCGCGCTGGACGGAGCCCTAGTGCGCAGAGGTCTCAAAAAGAGGACGACTTGTTTCAGCAGAAACTAGACGAGCTCTTAGAGATCAGGCGTAATAGGAGGCCAAAGGACCCAGATGATAGAAATATCATGCCTTTGTACACGGCGTCAACCGCGTGTTTTGATAGGACACCTGAGCGGTCAGGACAAGATCAACAGTCCTCCCCGCCCGACCCAAACAGGTATAAACACCTGTGTCACATGGTTCCGGTGGGGTACCCCGCAAGACCACACATACCGGTCTTACTGGAGGACTCACTGAAAGGTGAAGCCCTCTACGATACCGGTTCAGAAGTGTCAACCATGTCCCGTCCGTTCTATGAACGCCTCCAGGCAGCGTCAGACCGCGCCGGAGGTAAACTGCTAGTGGCACCGTGTAGACTAAAAATCTCAGGAGGTTACCCCAACTCCACAACCGTGACCTCCCTGGCGTTCACCAGGCTCAAGGTAGGTTGGATGGAGATGAGGCACCCCATTTTTGTCGCTGACAATGAAAATTTTCCACTTATCTTCGGGAGAGACCTCACAAGGCGTTTCAGCCCCACAGTAGATCACTGTGAGTATCAGTTATGGACTGAACTAGCTGAACCATTGGAAGGGGATTTCACAACTGCTACAAAGGCAGTAGAGGCCGCGTTCGAGAACGTTGGACCCGACTCCCCACCCAATTGGGAGAAACTAGTTCTTCCTCTAATCAAAACTCCACAGGGTTTCCCTTCAGGTGGACCACTAGACAGCCTACCACAACCCATACACAGAGTGGAAGAGACTGAAGTTCTGACGGACGACGGTGGGTGCGACAACCCCCGTCAACCCACGTTCGAACAGCCTCTTCCTCAGACTCCTGCCGCAGCGAGTGCAGCAGAGGACGTCACCCTCGAGGTGACCGCCGACTGCTCACCCCCGTTGCTGGTAAGAGAGCCTGCTGTATGTAATGTTTCGTTGGCTACGGGTCCAACCACTGAAGACCCACTTCATAAACTACGGGAAATATCAAAGCTCATCAGAAAGCTCATGCCCGGTCGAAGGGATCCTCAATGGGTCCATAGTCTCATCACTATGATCGATTTTCAACTACACAAATATCCTGGTCTTTCTAACATGGAAAAACTCCATCTTTTGGACTTCTCATCGAACTCTGTTCTGAGTGAGTTCATATACAGTCTGCCTATGGACGTTAGACTTGATTTCGGTCGTCTGCGTCAGGCTATCCTGGACCACTACNGTTCTCTGATGGTCAGGAAATCCATCTTAATTTGAAAGGGTATTGCATTTTCACATTTTGGATTGATGCCCATTCATTATTCATAATTCACTTACCCATATCTGTGTTCGATTCAGTCAGTATTATGTGCTCAGAGGCTCTGCAGGTGAGGGACCTTGATCAGAGGGTAAAATCTCCCAGTGGGTAGTTTAAGGGCTGCTTACAGGCAGAGAGATGCGCTGATAAGTTGCAGTCTTTGCGTGCCGTGCACCACTTTGATTTGGGATTTGTATCCATAAAATTAGTATCAATTATCAGTTTTATTCTGTCACAGCTGTAAAAAGGTCTTTACAACATATTTGTTAGTTTTTTTTTATCAGGAGACTGAATATTTGGGGAAACATGTTAATGTTAATTCCAAGGAGGTAAAGAAAATTCTTCAACATAAAATATAAAATCTTCTGATTTCAGGAAGGAAGACCTAGTAATGAATATAATTAATGTTCAATTAGAAACAGGCAGTCAGAGCGTTATGGTGAATTCTCACATCACTTGCTGCTTGTTTTTACAAATTATAAATGAAAAGAAGGCAGGAAGGTGAAGATGATGCGTATAAGGTCAGTTAGCTGCCTTACCTTAGCACAAGTTGATACATTAGCATGAAACTGACTAAAGTTAGAAACTTTAACTAAAGTTAAAGAATTTACTATAATTTACTTTACAATAATTAACTAAAGTTAACTAAAGTTAAAAATAATGTTTACAAGCATATTTAAAGGCATTTAATTAGATTTTTGAAACTTCTTTTGGTCCACGGAAAGAGAAAATAGTTGTAAATAAGTGTTTTTTGTTTTTTTTATAAAAACATGTTTTTTCCCCTCCAAACAGCAGGTTTATTTCAAACCTTAATCATTCAAACCCATGTTTCATCATTTGGTTTCACTTTTATCAGAGTTATTATTTTTTTGGTCATGTTGATGATGCATGTTCCTCTCTGTGGGGTCAGTAGTCATCATCACAGCAGGTTGGAGGCACAGAGAGCTGCTTTTATGGGGAATGACTTGAAGGTTCAACTCAATGTTTGGTTTCTGTTTTTTTAACACATTTTTTGATCAGTTAACAGAAAACAGACTTTTATTCACTTTTCTATTTGCCGCCCATTTTCCAGTCACAAAGAAAAGCCTTGTATTGGATTCAACTGTGTCCTCAGTTAAAAGCATACAAAGTGTTTGTGTTTACTCTGACGTTCCTAGAAGACCAGTCAGATTACTCATGCTGCACAGATGGTGTGGCCTGTCCACACTGGTGCCATGGGGTGCTGCCATACTCCAGTTGCAATGGGTATGAACCATAGCAGGAGCTGGACAGCAATACGCCCGCTGTTGATTTTTTTGACACAGTCCTCAGCACTCTCAGCATGAGTGTGTTTAAACACCATCTGTCCTTATGCTGTCTCCTCCCAGTTCACCCCCCGCCCCATCAGAGATCTCAACTTTACAAATCCACTTTATCGATTTGATGCATCCTCTGGTTTGAGTTGAAATCCTCCTCACCTGACCGAGGAGACTACAAAACGCTTCCTATGACCTTCACTAAATGTCAAACCATCCACTTGATTGCTTTGCTGTCATGATTGCATTCCCCTTTCATCGCTACCCCACTTCTTCACCTCACTTCACTTTACCCACTCAAAGCAAGAACCACTTTTTTTCTTCCTTATTTCCACTCTCCGCTTCAAGGTGCCAATTTAAAGGTTCTTCCCTGAATTTTTATGATTTACAACAAACAGAGCAGAAATACACACTTCTCTATACATCAACATGTCATTTACATCTCATCATTCCACATGATGGCGGATGCCGAGCCTATCAAAATTTTATTAAGCTCAACTTCTCCCGTTTTTCTGAACACAAACACTTCTGTAAACTCAGAGGGAGTTTAGGATGAGTAGAGCTGTTAGTATGACTTCCTAACCTGAGTCAAAAGGCCTCACGTCCATGGAGTTTTGAACTTTTTTTTAAAAATTGCGTTCAGCGTGTCTTCTCTCTAAATAGTCCCAGAATGGATGTGGGGACCTGGAACAAGTCATCTTAATTTAGTTTCCATGAATAAAAAGGTTTGAGAAATGTGAGAAATAAAGTGAAGGTAGCTTGGAGATATAATTAAGACACTTTATGAATCAATTGCAACAAGAAAATGTACACAATTGTTGCATTAATGTCGCAATTTGTTTGTGTCATAAGACCCCCTGACCAACCATGAAAAAAAAAACATTGCAAAACGGGCTTCATCTCCAAATCAGTGTGATTCCAACTGGAAAATTGCAACTTTTCACTGGTTACCAGCAGTCACAGCCCAGTGATGCAGCTGGAAGTTCCTGTCTGTTTTGAAAACTCCTGAGTCTGTTTTAGACAGGCTCAGCGGAGAGCCAAAACAAATAAAACCTTTCAGAAATATTTGATGTACCAGCTGAGAGGTGGTGCTTTTCTTGTATCTTGTCATAATTTGATTCACTTTGTGTGTTTTTTAATGAATGTGTATTGGTGTTTATGGTGTTTGTGATTTATTCAGCATTCAAGTGTTTAACGGTGGTTGGGGCGGTAGAATAGCCGCTCTGGAGGGTTGCCGGGTCGATCTCAGCTCCGGCTGGGTTACCTTGTCATTGTGTCCTTGGGCAAATCACTTCACCCACCCTGCCTACTAGTGGTAGGTGGAGGGACTTGGCAGGCACCGGTGCATGACGTCAGTGTGCTCCAGGGCAGCTGTGGCTACAGCGTAGCTCATCACCACCAGTGTGTGAATGACTGTTGTGTTGTACAGCGCTTTAGGGAGTGAGGAACACTCTAGAAAGTGCTGTATAAATACAGGACATTTACCATTTAAATTAATACAAATTTGAGGCTAGTTGCTTTAGGTTCTGAAAAAACAAACAAACATGAGTTTTTCTTTGGTTTTACTTGTTTGCATCTTTTGCTGAACAGTGTGCTTCTTAATCCACAGGTTTCACCTTTCATGATACGTTTTCTATTTCCATCCTGGCAAGAACTGTTGCTGGAGTCTTTAGGTTTTCTGTATTTCAGGTTATTTATTTCCTATGAAGTCAATGCTTCTATAACAAAGAACATTTATAAATTTGATCCAACTATTCTCTTAGAATCCAACAAATTGCTTCAACTTTAATGGTCAGAGGTCAAATAAAAATAAAACTTAAATATGGATTAAATCAAAAGTCTTGTATATTTAGGGTGAGACTCAGTGACTTTGTGAAGTGCTGCAAAAACACTTGTCTGATTAGTATTCAACACAATCAACTCAGGAGAAAGAGATGAATGCAAACAGCAGCCTGGCTGATTGCTGGACATATATAACCATCAAACAGTAACTCTGGCTGCTCTTGCCAGTATTTTCATCCTCTTAACAAGTGCACAATAGATTTAACCGTCCCATGTGTCAGAGCAGTGATGATGGCAGTTACACTTCATATTACTAACACAGATTTGCATAAACAGCCTCACTGAATCCCACTCATTTATTTGCTGTAGTATCTTAATCCGTTTTAGGGTCATGAGAGATCCCAGGACACAGAGCAGAGCCACTCCATAACACAACCATGAGACAACTTCATTAAAGTAGTCGTTAGTAAAAAGACTTTTTATTGAGAACATTATGTGGAAACAAGAGAAAACATGTATCTGAAAACTGTGCAAATGCAAGAATAATATGCTATGTTTAATGTGGGATTTTATACAGAAATCTATACAAGACTCATCTCTACCTGGTTGTTTGCTCATGCTTCTAAAATAATCACTACGAATCCTGCAGGATTAAATCACATCTTCTGTTCAGGTTGGTGCTTCACTCTAATTGAAATTTAGGAGAGAGATTTATTCTACTGTTTTCCAAAAAAATAATTACGGCAAGCAATTTTGTTAGTTGTGTATTTGAAAGACACACATCCATTTAATACAGCATTTTCTCATTAAAATCACAGAGTATTGACTATTTCCAAGGTCAGACTGCCTTCAGATGGATGTCCAGCTAAATGTGAGCAGAGAACCAGAACATACATGTCCACCATCACACAGGCTTTTAATACGACCAAATATTCCCGTGAAGAACTGAAAAGTATTTGTCGTCTGAGTCGTAGCTTTTGGATGGAGTCGCACCCTCACAGTGGGGCAAACTGAACAGTGCTGGGTTTTCCAAAGAAGTGCATATGGAGGGAGATTCACTTTGTCTGCCAGCAGCTGTGGTTCTATTAAGGATTTGGCTCAATGGCTCTGCGGCCATCTGCTTTGGACCAAGATCCAGGGAGCAGAATTGTACCGAGCCAGTGTTTGTAATGTCTGTCTGGATCTGACTTTACATGCTCTGCTTTACATGTGGCTTTGGTTAACTAGCTTGTTCTGTGGACCGAAAGCTCTGGTTGTATCATCATGACTGAAGCTCTTGATGTAGATATGGCTGACATGATGGATCTAACGATCTATCTTTCATGTTATATTTTGGTCATACAGCTTTCTTTGGGGGTGTTCATCTTTGGCAAACACTTTTAAAAAGCAATAGAGAAGATCGAGAAAACTTAGAAATTCACATCTGGACACTGAAGGTTTGGTGAGGAGAAATACAAACACCCATTTGGACCATATTAACATAAATACAGATGGACAATGTGTCTCCTGTGGAGAGGACAGTGTCTGGTTTGGGAAGCTCTCACCTCAGCTTTTGGCAGATGATGTCATCATGTTGGCCTCTTCAAGCCATGACCTTCAACAGGCACTGAAGCAGTTCAGAGCCAAGTGTGAAGCGAGTTAGTTCGTCCGAGTCTGAGGCCATGGTTCATGACTGGAAAGATGTGGAATGCTTTTTCCAGGTTGGGAGTAAACCTCTGCTTTAACTAGAGATGTTTAAGTATCAAAGTGTTGTTTACAAGTGATTGTAGGATGGAGCAAGATATGGACCTACAGGGCTTAGTCTGTGGTAATGATGGCATTTCTCTGGAGATGAAAGGCAGAGCTCTCGGTTTACTGGTCTGTTTCTGTTCAACCCTCACCTATGGCTAAGAGATTTGACCAATGACCAAAAGAACAAGATCCCAGATACAAGTGGATGGAATTGACTTCTCTTTTAGGGGTTAACCTTAGAGATGAGGAGCTCTGGGAGGGTGAGGGTTTTGTTTAAGCTCAGTAATTAAATGTTAAAGTTAAATATGTTGATATGCTTTAGCTGCTACTTTAGAAAACACAACAATGCTAAACTGTTTGGGTTGAAATACACACATTAGATCTCACATTCTAAAGGCAGCCTCCTTTACTCTTTGAGTAAATTATTTGAGTATTGAGTTACTACCATCATGACACTGGGGTACATTTGGCTGCATACTCAGCACATTCATTGTGGAGATCGGAGGACTTTGATTTAGAGGTAATGGATTACCCATCGTTTTTAAAAGTGAAATTTAAAGGGCAGCTTTTGACGAGAGCAGAAGGATTTTCAAGGTGAATTACAAAACAAGTGGGGAAGAAATATAGATCTTAATGTGATCTAAAGTTGATAAATGATGCAGGAAACAGGAACCCTGGCACCTCTAGTCTTTTCTAAGAAGCATTTTTAAATTGTTACACTTTTAAACAGCACATTAATGCATGAGTGAATTGTTTGAGATGCATAGCGTGTAATTGAAGAGAAAACTCAGGCGAGTCGGTAGCACAATCCAAAACCATAGATGTCTCACTGTTTTATTTATGGATGTATTTATTTTCCTTGCTCAAAAGGCCCTTTGGGGCTCCGTGTGAAAAAAAAATCATCCTGAGAGGAATTTAAAAAACAACAAAAAAAGGGAGAATTAACTCAGAAAGTCAGGTGTAAAGTTGTTTTGTTGTTTCTGTTTTCTTAATGAACCCTTGTATTTTCTTAGATAAAACAAAAGTGTTTTGCTTGCCATATTGGATTAACATCACCGTACCACTCAATGGCACCGAGGTGCTCGCTAGAGCAAGGAAGAAGTTTACTTTGTGTTTGTGAATCTCTTGCAGCCTTGATGCTTTCTCCTTTTCTTCTGCATTGGCATTGAATAAATTAAATAGAATTTAGAAAGTCAACATGCAAAGCACACAAACAGGCTTGCTTCTGTTTTAAGCACACAATTTAACTGTTTCTATTTTGGTCAATAAAAAAATAACCTTGGAAGATAAAAACAAAAGCATCTTTTAGTGGATTTAAGACACAAACATGGGTTTTATTGAAGAGAACCTGAACATATTTCAGAAGAAGAAACAATATAGTCCTTTCTGCAGAAGAAGAGGAGATGACCACTTTTACACATTGAAAACACATGTGTGAAAACACATTGAAATATAAATATTTGCATGCACTGCCTAATTTTTTAACGCCACATTTAATCTATACCATAATTCACCCTGAGTATTTCTGTTCAGCTATAAAATCTCAAAGAAGATGTAACATTTCATGCGAACTGACATTTAAAGTATCATCCAATTAAAACCCCAATTACAGCTGAAGTGGAGTTGAAGCACGCACGTGTCAGGAACTCTGACTGAGCACTGTGTTTTGTGATTTACGTGCAAATTCCCCCATTCTTAGATATAAGAGAACATGCATTTTCTAATTTCTTCAAAACAGTCTGACAGGATACAATTGCTCCCAGCTTGCCTTGACGTGCGTAGCTCATGTAGGAGGACAAAATGAACATCTGACCTCTCAGATCAACAGAGGACTAATCTGATTTTTATTCTCTTCTACGTGTTCAGTTGATTTCCTAAAAGCATTTTACACTCAGAGCAGATTTACTCTTCTTTTTGCATGTTTAAATATGTGTGTGTAATAAGGATTTTGAGTTATTTATGCCTCTTCAGTCCTTCTCCACTGAGAGAATGACAGATTCCCTTCTTCTTGCCACAGAGGACAGTTAACGTCAGTTTGTCTTGTGAAACGTCTTGCCAATACTCCAGCGGGCGTGTCATAGATCTCATTAAGCTCTGCCTTCTTGGGAAATTATCCCCAAAGTTCACTGGTTTATCAAAAATCTGACATATTTTAACTTTTTTTCTTTTTTTTTTTTGGCTTCCATTTCTACTTTTTTCTATTTGACTAGAAATTGCATGTTATTATTAGCTATTATGAAGAGAAAGGTTTTCAAATATCCTAGGATGTGTGAAATTAATCAAATTACATCAACAGAAAAGAATAAAAGGAGCCTAAAATATGTTCCAAATCTCCACCTGTGATATCGCAGCTCAATAAAGGTGCCACATCTCTGCTGAAATGAATGAGCACTCTCTGTTTGAAAGAAGAAAAATGCAAATCCTGGCTCACTTCACTCCAATTATGATTCTCCTCTGACTCCATCCCTCACAGTCAAATTTAGGAGAAACAGGCTCATTTAAAACCTGACAAGCTACATATCCTCTTTACATTAGAGTGCTGTGGAGATTGATGAATGAAGAGACATTAAAGGACACTCCTTCGGGATGCATGCATGGCTGCCTCCCCAACTTTCTTTACAGAAGACAGAGGGAATGTAGCGCTGCCTCACTGCCAGTTCCAAAAGGTCTCTATTATGAGCTGCACAACTTCTGACAGGCCGACAAAGCCTCACACAGATGAAAGAAAGGTGTTTGTTTTGCATATGTGCTTACATGCATTGCGGGCACAGCGTGACGGCGCTTTTTGTGCATGGATTGTGTTTCAGCAGTTTACTGGTGTGTGTGGCTCAGTGAAGCTCATCACTTTCTAGACCTTCTGGGCCTGCTACTCCCCAGCCACCTCACTAACCCTCCACCTTCCTCCTCCTCTCTCCCCCTGACTGGCTCCTCTTCAGTCAATTTCTCACTGTAAGCTGATGAATGGTCCCTAGGTGATGAGGTGACAGTCGCTGTTGCTGCTCAGACTAGTTTTCTTCATTCTGTGACTTTAAACCGAGCTTTCGTGTGCAAGAGAAACAGCCCTACTTAGGAGATCTCTCCAGAAACTGGATGTCGACACGTTTAAACCACTAAAACACAAACGATGCTTTAAAACGTCTCCTCCCATCTGTTTGTGTAATAAAACAAAAAAGACCTGCATTTCAGAGAGCTTGTAATTTTTATTGTCTGAACACAATAATTTGAGTTCATTCTGCATGACTATTAATTAGTTTAGTGGACAATTAACTAGTTGGTTAATAACCTGTTTCGAATCCATTGACATTATAGGTATAATTATCAAAGCTGAGCATTAAACACCTCTGTGAGCACACTCAGGCCTTCTGGCCAAATGAAATGAGAGCAAAATATCATGGAAGTGACAGTTTATTGGATCTGCAGTCCCAGCTGCTTTATTATCTATAATCTGAATGATCACATATAATGACCAGAAAGAGAACGTTAAACACGCAATGGGAACTTTACTGTTTGCACTTATTTTCAATAGGTTGCAACTCAGATACAATAAAACACATTTTTTGTTAATATTTAACATCTAGCATAAATTAACTATTAGCATCATCAAGAAAACTATTTCATTAGTTGAAAATAACAGAATATATTTTGTAAATTAAAACCTTTAAAATTTGTTTTTTTCCCACCAATTTTTAATGATCTGAAGATCTCTTACCTTAAAACTTCAGGTTTTGGCTTTAATGAATTTAAATATGGCCAATAACACAACAAAATCATAGAAACCACCTTCGCTTGTTTAATATTATTTTATTTAAAAGCAATAAAGTGGAGCTATTTTCGTCCTGATTAATCCTTAAACCTGTGGCTTTCTCTAAAACATCTCAGTCCTTCCTGTGGAAATCACCACCTCATTTTCACTCCCAAAGTTTGTTACAGATAAACAACAGAGAAGTTGAAACTTCCAGCTGTATTTTGTCACTTCCATCTGCTACACCAGTCGAACCCGTCAACAGAGGAACAGCACAGGAACGTGTCTGTGAGGCTGGTGAGGTTCTGACTTAAATGTTTAACCATTAATTCGTGACATGGACTCAAAATGTAAATTATATTCAGGTTTTATATATAAGTTATTAAAAAAACACAAGATAGTTCATTAATTTTATTTATTCTGAAGATTCTTGAGGCAGATTGAACTTGTATCATGATGATAAGTCAATAAACATTAGACTATAGCATCAAGTCACAACATTAGTATATTATTTTGTTTACTGGTGATAAAAAAAAACTCAGCACAGAAAGAAAGATCTTGATGTGAACCTGAATAACTCTTACCCCTTTTCTCAGTTTTTAAGCTGGTTTATTCTCCTCTAGTAAAACAATGAATAAAAAACAGGTTTATTGATTTTATTCAGTTTATTTGTATTTGTTTCAAGTGATTAATTGCATGCATTTTTTTCACAAGTTAAATTGCGCAAAACCCTGTGAAATTGACTTGAATGAACTGTAATTAAAATCTAAATTGTGAGGTTTTTAAAAAGTCCTTCAGGCGTTGATGGTGTAACCTGTGAAAAATCAACTTCTGAGGGTCCAAAAGGTTGTTTGAGCCAATAAACGTAACTAAGCTTTAACACCCTCATTAAGAAACTTCCTGTCAACCAATGAGATCCCTGAACAGCTGGATTTGACTTATAGAGTCTCTCAGTCTGGTGTATTATCAGAGAAAACCTCCTGTAACAAACAAGCTGTTAACAGATACATCACCACAGTTGTATTCACAGTGGTATACAGTATGTCTGTGTACAAACTATACAGCAAAATGAACCTCCTTTACATGAGCCACTCACTTCAGCATCTGTTCTAACCTGTGATTATACGACACTCCATCACGTCTCTCTCTGCACATTTAATTTTCTCTATTGCAGTTGCTCTTGTAGCAAAAATTGCAGTGGAAGGCTGAGGCACAATTACTCTTTATGTCAACAACGAGGCCATGTTTTTCACCAATTTATTGCTCGTTCACTGAAGTGCTGCTATCTAAATCCTTCCTGGTCAGAATAAACATGTAGTAGCCTTTTCAGCACTCAGATCTCTCTCTTTTCCACCCCATCCCAGATCTACTGAACGTCACACTTGTATCACATCACTGCTTCCTCTATTTTTTCTAGTTTTGTTTTTATTGAGCAGATTTATTTTAACACTGTCAAAGAAGAAATATGGATTAGTTCTAACAGTATTGAGGCGCTAATACACTCTAAAAACCCCCCAAGTCATGGGTTTAGAGGGACCGATCATTTGGTTGGGTTAATTTGACTCAAAAACTTGGGTTATTCTCATCAACCCAAGTTTTGGGTAGTTTTGGTTTTAACAGATAACCCACTTTCTGGGTCAAATTAACCAAACATCTGGAGTTCATTTGACTCATAATCTTGAGTTAAAATCATAAATGACTTTTGCCACTAAAAATGATAATTTAGCCTATATGGTACACCAAAATGTAGAAATGTCTTTCTTGAATTTGAAACATTTTTAAAAGTATTGCAATTTAACATCATTCTATTATATAATTATATGAGTTTTGAAAATGGCTGGGGAAAAAAACTTGTAACACATTGTGCATATATATATATATTAAATGGTAAATGGCTTGTATTTATAGAGCGCTTTCTACAGTGCAGAACACCCCAAAGCGCTGTACAACACGATCAGTCACTCACCCATTCACACTCACACACTGGTGGTGATAAACTATGTTGTAGTCTCAGCTGCCCTTGGACACTCTGACAGAGGTGGGGATTCCATGCACCGGCGCCCTCCAAGACCCTCTGACCACCACCAGTAGGCAAGTTGGGTGAAGTGTCTTGCCCAAGGACACAACGACAATCTAACCCAGCTGGAGCTGGGGATCGAACCCGTGACCCTCTGGTTACCAGACCGGCCACTCTACCTACTGAGCTAATGCCGCCCCATCAACAACAACAATCAACATTGTAATGATAAAAACATTAGCAGAAAATTTACAGTTAATATTGTACTGACAAAAATAGTACCAGAAAATTTTAGATTAATATTGTAATAATATAAACACTACCAGAAAATGTAAGATTACCATTGTAATGACAACAATAGTACTAGAAAATGTAAGATTAATACTGTAATAATAAAAAATTTAGCAGAAAATTTAAGATTAATGTTGTAATGGTTGCTGGTTTTGTAGTCAAAAATGGTAAAATTTGAATAATCACAGGACTATGATTTATGTATCCTAAAAGTGGTGTAATAATCACTGGATAATAGCATGTACAGATGGGTGTAGCGTGATCAATATACGCTCTTGACCTCTGATCTCTGACCTACGTGATCATCTAAAATAATAATCCATCTTCTTCCCAATAACACGGATTATAATGACTCTTTTATTATGTTTTAACCTGAATCAACATTCCTCCAAGGTCACGGTCGTACCGGAAGAAGCCACCGGACTTTAATAATAATAATAATAAAGACTTTAGGTGTCTCCTCCTAAAAACGACACTTTAATCTGTTACAGAAATGTCTTAAATGATTAATGCACTTTCTCTTACAGCATTGTGAATGTTTGATCCAGCTTCAGTATTATTGATACTTTGCTAAAAGGTTAAATCAGTATTACTACTTATTTCTACTTTGCTAAAGATAAATAAGTAGTCTGTTTCCACCACCTCACACAGGAGGTGACGTCTGCCTTTAGAGCCTGAGTCACGTGTCTTGTTAGAGTCCCCTGATTGGTCCACGTACACTGACAGCTCTCAGCTGTCTGCCTCTCAGAGAAGAACTCAGTTCTTCTCTCGCCTCAGAGGAG